>OOFC01029180.1:0-26931 GCA_900323345.1 Pseudochromis fuscus | reverse complement strand
ATCCCCTCCCTCCCTCCCTCCACCCCTCCTTCGATCTCCTCCCTGCTCTGCTCTGCTGGAGCTCAAATCACAACCCCGGTCCCTGGCAGATGGAGGATAGGAGAGAGAAGCTCTTAACTAGCCAGCCTGAGCCTCTGCTCTCTGCACACCAACTGCTGCCTGCCTCCCCTCCCTGCCTCCAGAACAGCTCCAACAGCACACTGCCACCACCACCGCCACCACCGCCGCCGCCACATACACACAACTCCCCTCCTCCAACTTCTCTAGGGACACAGTATCCTCCTGGGGAATGGTGCGTGTATTAGTCCATATCTGGCCACACTAGAAAGGACATGGAAACATAATAGATGGATGTTCTTTATCACTATATAACCTTTCGGGGCACAGCAGCTTTTCTGCAGAGATACGCTGGTTTAGGTGATGCTCGTAAATGTTATGTTGTCAAACAGGCTCCTTCTTTCCACTTCAATTGAAAACAGAAGTCAACGTAATGTGAAATAAGAGGTTGGATGGTGTAAAAGACATTAAGTGTCTGGTAGGAAATCCGAGATTTGACTGCATCAATGTAAAACCAGGAGGGAAATAAACAGGCCAAAGTGCTCCTTGGGCACTTTGACCGGCCCTGACTCTCCTTTTATCTGGGCTCATCTGGCGACCACGACTTGGCCTGGCATGAGCCTGACCACCAGTTGCGGTCTGAGGGAGAAACTGCTCCTCTGTGCTATTTGCAGCCCTGTCTGTCCAAAGGAATCTGGTGCGCTGACTGTCACTCAGTGGCCATGTGTGTTTTTTATCACTAATTCTACCACAGGGATGTGGTTGTCCATATGACCACTGTGGAGGCTGCTGCCCCGAGGCGAGCTGACATTGTCTCTGTAGAACGACCAGACGTTGATGTAGGGGCTGCTCAAATGCTGCTTGAATATCAAGACACACTTGCACATAGCCACGTGTACACGCACACACACACACACACACACACACACACACACACACGTACAAAGCAGTGCCTGGCCAATTGCTGAGACTGATGTTCCTTTCAGCCATCATACGGCTGACACTCAAGTTTTTTTTTTCTTTCCCCGCCAACCCTGTGTCAGTTCCTGGCTGGTCTGGCCAGCAGTGATGGAGACACTGTAACTGACTGTGGTTGGGGCCATTGGCCGCAGGGCTGCTGTGCCTGTTTGAGATGGGAGGTGGAGGGGAGGGGGTAAGGGGAGAGGCGAGGAGGGGGGGAGCTTGGCCTGTCAACTGGTTGTGAGTAGAGCCTGTCTGGTCACACATCCAAACTGGACAGCTCTGTCTTTCTCTGCGGCTACTGCCATCGTCCTGCAGAAAGGCACACGGTATATATCCGCCACTCTGCTCCAGTGCAGCATATGCTCCAGCTGAGGGTCAGAGATGTTCAGTCCAAAAATGCCTGAAATAAACACCTCACATGTCTAGCTGGCTGTGGGGAGCACATCTGCACTGAGGGGGAATAACACCGTCTGTGTGGGCTCTGTGAATGTGTGTGTGCATATATTTGAGAGCTGAAACTTTTAAAATGTGTCACTGCAAAAATCAGCAAATAAAGTTATCATGAATGAGGCAGGTTAGGACCTTTTAGTCAATCACATACTTTTAATCAGCTTTGAAAACTGCCATTGCCAACTGCGTAAAAACGAATTGCGGAAGTGACTGGCACATTCAATAAATCAGCCATTGAAGGCACAATGTCTGACTATACTGTAATATCATGATTTACTAGTGAGGTGGTGGGAGAGGTAAATGAAGTAAATTTTCTCCAGAAATCTGTCTGTGAGATTGCTGTGCTGTTTGTGTCTCAGTCACCAACTGCTAGGTTAGAACATGATGAAAAAAAAAAAAACATTTCAAACTGTGCCATCACTGGATCGGGAAGACGTGGAGGGATGAGGCAGACATGAAAGTTGGCCTATTTCATGGTCAGGCTGCGAGACCGCCGAGGCCCTGAATGGCAATGCATCTACTTTAATGTGACAGACAAGTCCCTAGGCAAAACCCGCAGAGTCGCGGCAGGCAAGCGGGCCCAGGTACTTGATGAGTGTGACACCTTCACCGTCCCGCTGTAGAAATGTTGCTGCCGCACGCTCCGCTGCCTCGGTTTAGAATAACACCAAATAAATTCGCCTCTCATCCCGCCTGACGACGCGTCCCCAGAACCTGTCCTCCCCAGCACTGTTGGGATCATGAATCTCCTTGTAGCCGCTCACAGGGCTTTGCTCCGATCACTAAGCACTTGCCTTTGGGACCCACCTGCCGTGGAAAATTGTGGCCGCGCCAGTAGGCGGCTGCGACAGAATTCCGCGGCAGACACATCCTCTCATCACGACGCTGTTTGCCCAATCAGGCGGAGACAGGCGAGTGTGTGTGGCAGGTTCAGAGCGAGCGCCTGAAGGCATCGCGCTGCCTGCCCACATGCGTTCACAAATCAAGTGGCACATCTTTCCTCAACATCTCCTGCACGCACAGGTAGCGCTGTGCGAGCGCTTGACCTTACCGAAGCACTATTACTGTGGGCCACAAGGTGCGGCGTTAAGCGCAACCTTTATTCTATATTGGCCTATTAGGAGCCACAGGGCGCGCTGATGGAGGAAAGCGCCGCCTATGCATGTGTGCGTCTGAGCATGCTGGCGAACATGAGCTGATCTATTGCAGTCCTGGGATAAGAGGGCCCAGGAGTTCATTAGGCTGCAGCTCAGGAGAGCAGCCGCAGGGAGCTGCGCTGTAGCCAAGTGTTGCCAGGAGGCTGAGTTGCAAGTCCGGTGGGGAGGGCTGCTGTTGATGTCCATGGCATGTTTGCTAACAGCCTGATTCCATCAAGTGGTGTAGAAGCAGAGCAGCCAAGTGTGAGGGCTGACCCTTGGCCCCTTCCTATTTTTAACAACACAGTATTTCAGTCAAAGGTAGACAGTTCAGTCAAGCACTTGTGGAGTGTAAATGATGCTAATATTCATGCAGTCGTACATTTGGGAGAAAAAAATAACAAGAGATGCAAAGCAGAAGAGCACAAGACTCCATCTGACTATCTGCAGTTAGTTTCGCTTATATGCCCTTTATCTTGAGGGCGCAGATCTAAAATGCACTCTCAGTTTTCATCTCCATACTCCCACAACCCTTGTAAATGCATCAGAGGAGCTGAATACTACAAAATATTAAATACTCTTGAAGAGAAATAAAAAAAAACGAAGCTCAAGGCGTTTCATTGGACATTCGAGAAAAATATCTGAAAAATATAACAAAACAAAAATGTGATAAAAGACTATTTTGCATGAGGGTCTAGTGAACAAATCCCTTCTCCTCCTTCCCTGTTTTTTTTTGTTGCAAAAATGAAAATAATCCTAAGAATAGTTGTGATTCATATGAGGTAGGTATTGCACAGACACAACCCATATTTCATCATTTATTACACAACTAAAAACTGACTCTCAAGTAGTCCAAATAACGACAGGCAGAAGACAGGCAATGTGTGGTGGGCTCCATCCCAAACAGGCGTCGAACAACTCTGTTAGGTGTGTCTATACATAAAACAGAGAATTAAACCGTTTCTTCATTGCAGGGTCCTTCACGTTGACTTGGCCATATGGACACTGGAGGAGAAAATGAAATAAATAAATGGCGTTCAGTGGCTACATGTGGAGTAGATCTTTACTCACACAGAGAACAAGACTTGAACATGAACAAAGAACAGCATGGAACTGAAGAGCACAGCAAAAAACAACCATAAATAAACAAGAAGATCAGGATCAAGCAGAGTCAAATGAGGACTGGACCACGGGGAGGAAGAAGGGATCCGGATGAGGGACTGGATGGGATGGGACAGGATGGGGACAAGACTCAGATTGGGACAGAAATAAAAAGTTGTGACTTAATGCTGATGTGATCATGAAACTCTGGGCATCTATATCCATATGTGGAGCGGTAAAACAAACAAACAAACAAACAAAACCAAATACTGAAACTAATGATGTAAAAGTAAAGATCACGTCTGTCTGAATGCTTTGAGGATTACCTGTAAAATTAGATTTAATGGCCAAGTATGTGCATAACATTCAAAGAAATTATCAAAACATATAAAGCACCTGGATGATAGCACAATGAAGTATAGCTAAATATAGTTATTAAGAATTAAATACAGGCGTACTCACTCTACATGTAGATAACTGCAATGGGAGGGGATTGATTTTAAGCATTCATCAAGGTTGTTTTAACTTTGTATTTCCTTTAATATTTTTTTTCCCATAGATTTTTAATCAGTAAAATTTTAATCAGTGAAGTTCTATCATTAAAACATGTCCCATTAAAGCAAATTATTATTTGAGGTGAATAAAATGATTTGCCTGGATCACATCCAATGGCTTTTTTCTCCTCTTAACATGTGTAAAGCAGCAGTGATTAGACTTTACTATAGAGCCAATCCTACACTTTGTGCTATAAACGTTTTGTTTATGTACCCTTTTAGATATACTAGCAATTATATATTTAACCACCACCTGAACAAAATGCTTCTCATCTTGACTATTTGTGTTTATGGGCAACATCTGCTTTCAGCAGCAGGGAAATCAATCCAAGAACAAGAAGTTTACTTTTTTCCACTGACATGTTCGTATATAGAGAGCAGCAAAGTGGAGGCTCATACAGTGTCATGCATCTTCTTGTTTTATTAGCCCTGTTACCTAACTAATGTATTCCCCTTTTCAACACCGTGGTCACTTTTAATGTGATGTTATGGGCAGAAATAATTGAAAACATTTGTTCAAATGCTCTTAGAAAATACACTTTACATCTAAGGTTAATTATCACTAAAGACAACAACTGTATGGGACAGAACAAAGCAGAGGAAAACAGTCGTGGCACGATCAACACAGAAACAGTGCACAGAAGTGGAGGAAGACACAACCTGGGAAGAAAACAGAAAACAAAGAGCTCACATGTCTGCACGCGCTGCCACAGCATTTCCCTCTCTGAAGGTGGGCATACTCTGTGAACACCTTATACCCGCTGGAAGGGTCGACATACATCTGCTTCTTTGCCTGCACGTAATTAAGATATTATTATTTAATTAGTATTACACACAAACACGTATGCTGGTATGTGATCCCTGCATACATAACCAACATATACCAGTGCATACACTCACCTGAAGACATATGCAAGCATATTACTGAATATGAACATACACAGAGACAGATTGCTTTGGGTCAAGGAGAAGAGGAAATGGATGATCTCTATGCATAGAAACAGATGTAAGACAGTTTAATTCAACTAATTAATTAGTGCTGTCCTTTTGTGTGTGATTCAGTAGGTGAAAACATGCAATGATTAATCAACTGGTAGAACTGTAAAAGCTTTGTTTGTCTCCTGAAGATTTTTCAGGAAAATTTAAAAAGAAAACATATTTTAGACCCAATCGTCCCTTCATTTGGACCAATCCTCCATCTCACACAGCCACACAAACACCTTGTGTAAGTGCAAAACACTGAACTCCACCGCCATCCCTTAGGAAGTTAGCAAATGTCATCTCTCAGTCTGTTTCAAACTGAGAGCCCACTAGTTGGTGAGCTTTGACAAGCCACAAAGGGAAAAAGGCCCTAGGCCTTTTGGTGACACGGCCTGTCATTTCACATGGCATTGCAAGGCCACATAGTGAAGCTGGCATAGCTGGGCCCCCTCTGTATTGTGCTTTTCCCACCCAGGCACTACCAGTCTCCTCAGGTCGCGGCCAACTTGCCTCAACTTCATCCACACTCAGGAGCACAATATTTACAACAGACAAGCCTAAAGGCATGCAGCTGACACCTATTCACTCCTGACATCAGCGCAGAGCTCTCTGGCTCTGTTTGATGGAAGAGCAAGGGAGATTTGGTGAATATGATGGATCTGACAAAAACAATTATCATCATTACTCTAAGACATGAACTGTATATTTTAAACTGTTTGAACCTGAAATGCTCCCACGGTGTAAAGAAAATTGAACTGTTGGATACAGACACCTTGTACCATCGAGCTCTCACAGGGTTTTGTACTTATTACAAACAATATGCTGTGTACAGTTGCATAGTCAAATATTTCAGAAAACAGTTTATATTATAGTTTGGAAGGTAAGAAGAGGAAGACTGTTATCTGTTTATTCTCTTTCACAGTAAAACTTCATTTTGCTGACTGCTCGAGGGGGACACACTGCCCTGGGGACAGTCGGGCCCCAGAGATGCATCACAGCTGCTATATTATCATACTGTCACACTTTGGCTGCTACAGTAAATTATATTATTGGTTCAATCTTAGATCTGCAGATGGAATTTGGGGCTGTTCTAATTATTGTACTCTTGTTTATTCTATGTTAAAAAAAAACCTCAAAGTAACTGAATTTATTTAAATCATCCATTTATTTTTATTTTATTTAACTTTTATTTACGCAGGTAGTCTCATTGAGACTTACAGGAGCATTACAAGTAATGTTGGTCAATAAAGTTGAGAATTGATTATAATGTTTTAAAGTTTTAAACCTCACGTTACTTAGCTGAACTCCAGCATCATTATTCTCCACTTAGAGCACTGAGGTCAACCAACCAGATGCTCTTTGATGCCCAGGCTCAGTAATAGAGGCGATCGAGCGTTTGTGGTTGCTGCCTCGAATCTGTTGTACAGCTTACTTAGTCTTTTTATATAAGATCAGCTGAGTCCACAGGAACTTTAAAGTTGCTCCCAAAGACCCACCTCTTCTTACTGACACTTGAGTCAAGCAGAGCTGATGACATCTTTTTTTATTGTGTTGTAATTACTTGTTTTCTTCTGTTGTCAAATGTCTGTTTTAGTCACTTTGGTTCAGCTAATGTTGATTTTAAATGTTTATTTTTTAAAATAAATCATAAATAATGAAACCACGACATTTCAGACTATCATTTGTAGAAGTTCTATAGTTTTTAAATACCCATTTTACATAAATAGGATATTATTATACAATATATAGTTGTGTAGAGTGTCAGACTAATAGACACTGTGTAACGACTTACCACTTTTAAAGGGTCTTACTTATGCAAATGACATATTTTGAATGGTAAACTTTGAGCATTTTTATATTGTGGCAGTGCTACTCTAAAGGGAAAACTAAAAATGCTGGAGTGTTTTAACCTAGGATTGGGGAAATATTGGACAAACTACATGTTGGGTTAATGTAACCCAGCAAGACGGGGGTTTTTTTTTCAGTGTATGAAATACTCGATAAAAACAACAACAAAGCACTGAGTAAAAATAAGACAATACTGAGTTAAGACAACAATATACTGGGTAAAACCAACACAATACTGGATAAAAACAATAAAATACTGAGTATGGACAACATAATACTGGGTATAAGCAACACCAAAGAATGAAAACAACAAAATATTATGTGAAAACAACAAAATCTATGTGAAAAACAACACAATGTTGAGTGACAATAACAAAAATAAAAAACAGTCAGTCTTACAGAGTCAAATTAAGCCAATTTAGTCCAATATTTACCCACTTCAAGGGTTAAAATAACCCAGCAGTTTTTAGTGTGTACAGTTATGCAACTTAGTACAAAAATTACAACCAACAAAAAACATGTGTGGACGCCTTCCTCTAATTAATCACGCCAGGTCGTGGTGATCTGATTGTGCAACATGACATAATTGGATTTGCAGATCTGAAGTGATGCATCTTACCTCACAAGCCTCTCTGTGGATCGTGTGGATGGTCACCTCTTCCTCCGTGAACTTTGTTGGAGTGTGGTCGTTTTGTCTCGTGCCTTCATTGATCTCTATCACACCGCTGCGCCTCTCTTCTGAGAGCCTCGGTATTGACATAGTTACAAGCCGTTTATTAAACTGCACGCGGAGGAGAATCAATCTGCAGACAAATGCTTTACCGGGGTAATTTTGGTGAAACATGCTCCTTGTGTAACACTTCATCTGTAATTTACAAACGTTGTTAGTAAGAACTTTGACATTGCTTCTTCTGTAAAGAAACACGGAAGTTTTGAGGAAATAATACAACCATTAATGAAGAATACGCTTCTTCCCGTTTGTATCACATATCAAAGATTGTCTATGCAGCGAGTTTACTTTCTAATTCCTCCGTCCACTGAAATGTTTTTACTTCCTCATCTGCTCCTGGTCACATTGGTGACATGTGACCATCTCTGATCCGCCGGTCCACACAGCGCCTCTGCTGTTTCAGAGCTGCTACTAAGGACTCCCTGCTGGTGAAAGCAAGGGGAGACTTCAAAATACTCTCATAAGGAGAGAAATAGGTTTTGGAATAATTATTACAAGATTATTACATGTTGTTGTTCCAGAAATGCAGTGATAATTTTCAAGATGTTTAGTATCACACTGGTTATACACGTGGAATCGTGGGGGGAAAAAACTTTGACTGGGTGGTGGTCCACTGCACATAATAAATATTAGAATGTAATAAAGAGATGTCATGTAAGATAAATAGCAAAGCAACAGTAATTTGAACAAAGAAAACACAGTAAATGTTACACAATACACTATACACATCAATATAAATAAATAAATAGATAGGTAGCTCTGTTATTAACAAGATATTGCACGGTAACTGAATATTGCACAGCTACATGGAGACTATTGCATACTGCACTTTTTAAAAATGGCATATTGCACTTGTACAAGTGTGTGTTGTGTTGGGAGTGGTGAAGTGTGTTTTAAGTTATTTGTTCTGATCTTATGGACGTGGGCTATGTGAAGTGATCAATGCAACAACAACATATCATCTCTCGATGATGACAAAAATCAAAGCTTTCCAAAAACGATTTATTAATGCTTTATTTTTTCTTCAAAAAATATTACACTAGAATGATATGTTATCATAATTAAAGGACCAGCCGTGTCTATACTTCCAGTTTTATTAATCCATTTCTGCATCTTGATTTCTACTCCTGTCAAAGCGGTCTTTTCAAAACAGAGTGTCTCTGTATTTTACAGATTATCTATGAACTGGTTTTCACTGCTGGCAGACTTTTCTCTGACCCTTGCACATGGTGTTTTCAACATTTTGTCGATCATACTGCTCTCCTCATTATATTAAAGTATTATGGTGACTTGGACTAAGCACTGCAAGGTTGATGAGTGGACATTAATGAGTCCTTTCAAGGTTGTCCAGCGCTCTAAGCCACTACTGATGATGTGTCTACTCGAGAATTATGGGTAATGAAACCTGACAAGTGTCTTTTGACTGACATTGTGGGGTCAATTTACCCTCAGACAAATTACACATCACTGGTAAAAATATTTGCATGCACATTTGCATGAAAGATAAAAAAATATATATATACACACATATGTATATTTTCCAAGCCCATTTTATTTTCCACAGAAAGTAGATTTCATAACCTTTCTATATTTGGCAGTTTTACAGCCCACGTCATCACTGTATATCGCAAAAGCAACATGATTAATGTAGGAAAAAACAGATGTTTTATGAATTTACATATAGACTCGAGGATCGATCTGTGTTAACTCTGCCGCAGGCTGCTTTCACTCTCAGCTGCAGTTTCCCAACATGAACTCTTGTTGTGCATTTTCTTTTAAGTGGCACTTTAATTCATCAAGAAACATCATGCCCATCTCCAGTGGGTAAAATATTTGAAGCCAGTCTGTAATATATGTTTGTGCCCTCTGAAGGACAATGGGACACTGCAGTGTCTTTTTTTTCAGTGGTAAGTTCTCTTCTCCTAATGTGGGCCAGTTCACTCTTTACACTTCACTGAAATGTGATACCTCTCTGATTCCTAGGAACCTGAATTCATAAGAGCTTTATGTATGTGTCTCTTTGTGTATGTGTGTCATATTGTTTTTCTCCACTACGTTAAGACAACAACCCTGCCATTATCATTTCATATGGATGCCTGAAACAGCATGCCCCAGTCTGCTGCCACTTAATTACCTTCCAGTCAGCCTGAAGAAATCTGGCTCTGCTCCAGACAGACTCTCTGGAGAGAGGAGAGAAGCCACTAGCTTCAATTTACCAAGGGACAAATATTGCTTAAAAGCGAGATTAAAAGCAAACATTAAAAGGAAAGTTCACCCTAAAATAATAACACTCTGCATTATATATCAGGGGTCGTGGCCAGTAGGTCACCATCCATCCACAAGAAGTCAAATACCTCCCTCAAATTGACTATAAGGACATCAACCTGTTAGTGTCGCATCAGGTGTCAGTTTAGGGAGTTGGTCCTCTGACAAATTAGTGACAGACTCAGTGGGCTCATACAACTTTTGACTTCCTAATTAGTTTGAACTCACAAGAGATTTACAGTGTTTAGTTAGAACTTGTCCAAGGAAAAAGGTGTCCCATTAAAATGAAAATACAGAATATTATAGAAGTGCGTAAAATAAATTTTGTTTTGACTGCATGTCAGAGACCAACATCTCAGCTGATTTATGAGCAATCTGTTAAATGAAGAGTCCTGGAGCAGGTTGTAATGGTCATATACAAGTGTGACTCTGAGTGGTTTTGTGTGTATCACACAGGCAGTTTTTTGGTCATTCAAAAGCATATGTAACTGAGTTATGCAATGTGACTCCAGCATTTATTTCATGCATGGACTGCTGTTGTCTAGCGTGGGGACTGTAAGTAGCATATAGTCATGACACACTATAATTATGCAGGGGAAAGTCTCGTAATCCTGCCAGCTTTCATCACACATTTTCAGTGCACCACAGTCAGCTCTGTTGGAGACTAAGGGCTTCTTCTGTTGAAGGTAAAGGGATTTGAATAAGGACACTTCAGGGGTAGTAATGAGGGAGGGGCTGACACTGGATCATTCAGGCCACCATTAAAAGGTTCTAGACCTTTTACCACTCCAGGTGAAGTGCCTTGCTCAAGTGCAACTTGAAGGTACTAGGAAATTAGAAAATGAAAGCCCATCTCCAGAATCTATATGCGTGTTTATGTGTGACAGATTTGGTAAATTGTGAGCTTGGATGAACCTGTTATCATTAGGATTCTTTGGGTTTAGTTGACTGATAGGAAGCTAAATACCTGTCAGTTAAAACTGAAGAGACCTCTTTGATGAAAAACCAAGTCTACTCACCTGAGATTAAAAAGCTATTTAGATAATTATTTGCTGATAGAACATAATGATGAAGCTGTATTAAAAAAAGTTAGTGTTTTCAGTTCTAATTTTATTGGACAAACTAGGTTAAAATGAATGGCTTAAGTTTTATTGGGATCGTTTTGTTTTGTCTTTGTAATGTGTGTGCGTTTGCAAAAATAAAGCAGGATGGAGACTGCTGAGGGCTACCGCTGCCACAATTATTGAACTAATAACACGGTCCCATGGGGAAACGCGTTGTTTTTTTCTATCCGAAGCATGAATCACATGGCTCAGGTCTGCTGCGTGCATCATGCTTGGTATTACTCATGTTAAGTGGAAGCAGGACGCTCGCAGGCAGAAGCAGCAGCAAGGTGCGCATCCGACGCGCTGACGTCACCAAATCTTTGACAGCACTTCCTGGAGTGTGTTTGTTGTGGGAAATATCCACGGTGCTGCTGAACTGGAGGGATTTAGGCCACATAAGCGGCACGGAAAAAGAAAAAAAAACTACAGCACCATCCCACCTCCAAGCATGTCGTCGCGACAGCGTTCGACCGGTATCAGATAGAACAAGAGGACAGCTGACGGCTGGGGACAGGAGAGAAGAGAGACGAGGTGGACATATTCCCGGACAGCTTTCAGAGCAGAGCCGCCGACCGCACGGAGCTGTCGCGATGTTGTAGCTACACCATGGACAGCAGAATAAAGTAAGACTCCTGAGTTTTCTGTCCCCGTCCTCGATGTCGCTTCATGACTTACACGCTAGCGGTTCGTGTTTGTCGTTAACTCGGAGCTGCATGAGAAATGCGAAGGAATGTTTGGCGTAATGTGAGCTCCATCTCCAGCAGTGGATTTAACAGCCGGGCCAGCTGGCTGCACAGCATTTGGGTCAGTCTGTTGCTCTGTCTACTAGCTGACCACCGATCAGCAGACACCTTTTAAATACGTGTGGTCCCAACGTTAATTCCGGATAACAGGGACGTTAAGTCATGAGAGGGAACTTCTCTTTTCCTTACATATACAGACTAACAGTACGGTCAGCATTAGCAAAGCTGCTGTTATTGACACTGTCCTCTATTGACAGTCATGTAAAGTAGGACGACAGAGCACAGGTCCACTTTGTGAATGCACGCGTAATGGAGTTTGACAGTGTTGTTTTTGTGTGCCGGTGTTGAAAGCACACTTGTTGCCCCATGTGTGACTGTGTGCGCGTAACAATCAGCCTGAGTAAACAGTGTTTTTATTTGCTTTCAGGGAGAATCCAGAAAGAACATTTGATCTGGTTGTACAGGTGGCATGCCCGCCATCTGAAAATGAGGGTAGGTGATTTTATTTTTTCTAACAGTAATACTTAATCTGTTTGTAGTTTACTTTGTGTATACAGGGATTAAATTGTTTCTAAACTTATGAATGAGTTAAAGTTAAAAAAGTAGTTACTAACTAAGAAATGACCCATATTGACTGGTTCCAGTTGTACAATGTGGATTTTTGCTGTTTTTCCACATTTAACATCTTTCAAAATCGCTGTGAAGAAGAGAAATTCCCACAGACTCCCTGCATTGATGCTAATTGACTTGTGATTGAACACAGTGTTGCTCACCTTTTTCACTGGGACAGGGAGACAGGGCCAGGGACAACTGATTGAATATAAATATCTTGTTAAACATTTACCTGTACTGATTAGATGTTGGTTAAAAAAGGAGTCAGGTGTAGGCTAACACTAGTCTGTAGTTAGCTTATTTCACATAAAGCTAACAGATTCATTTCTACCGCTCACAGACTGTACGCTAGGCTTCCCACGTTTGTTGGAGAAAAACTGGGTCACACACCCTTTCTTTAGCCTCTCTCCTTTCCCTCTTTCCTTTTTTGAAAACTTGATTTTATTATAGCCTTGTACTAAGCAGTTTTGTAACGTTCTGCCACAACTACTGACTGCTACTTAGCACAATCACCACTGAGTGCGCTCAGACAGGACCAAACCATTTCATGCAAACACTGGGGGGTGGTCGGTCAATATAGATGGTTACTTTTTGGGCAGTGTGGACATTTAACTTTTGCTAAAACAAGCAAAAAACAACCCAGATACCAAAATCATCTTTAAATTTTTACCTATTTTTTGGGGCCACTGTCAGTCCCCCCCTAACTCTAAACAAGGCCCAACCATTGTCAATGATTGTTACATTTTTCAATCATAAAGATGTTTGTGAAAGTCACAGTTATTCAGATAGTGTTGAATCAAAGGCAACTGGATGTGTTTGTAGATGCTTAAATTTATAATGTCTTCAAGGATTTATAAACGTTCCTATGCCCCAGTCCAACGCTATTTGGATTTCAGTGCTAAAATGAGTCTTTGATCAGCATCAAATTAATCATCAGCAATTGTAATAACTAGCTATTCTTGTCAGCAAGTCATATATGAAGGAGGAAGACTAAACATTCTCCTATCTGAAAAGTGAACATTTGCTGTAAATGCAATATCTTTCAGTTTTGGCTGTTGGCCAGGCAAAACATGGCATGTGAAACTGTCACTTGCCTGTATTTTTTGCAATTTCTCACAAACCTAATAGTTAATAAATTAACTACAAAAAAAAAATTGAAGACATCCATTTCCTGTCCCCCTGACATCCATCTAATAACTATGTTTTTGTGTGTTTACCTGTTTTTGTTCCCTGTATGTTTGCAAGTGTTTTTCCCCAGTTTGTAATTACTGTAATTGTACAGCCAGGATGCCATGTGAGGTTCGAAGCAGTTGCCAAATGCACTTGAATATTATTTTAAGTCAGACAGCAAACATCACAGGACTTCACTGTCTGGCTGAGTGCAGTCTGCACAATGAGAACAATCATTGTGGTTTTGGTGTTATTATGAGTGTTTGATTCACGCTGTTGAGGTCCAAAGGACAAAAGAAGGTCAACACTGAGTTCAGCTGTAACATTGCAATGTTAGAAATGTCAGCTGCTTTAAGATCTGACTGTTGTGTGTTATACATTCGTCATATATTTTACAGAATTGCCCGACCATAAGTTCACCATTGTAGGCATTTCCCTTGCAACCGTCACCCTGCAAAGATTGTTTTAGAAAGATCATGCTTGGGTCAGCAAGCTGCATTAATTGTTCTGCTGTTTGCAGTGGTCGAACATTCCAGCAGTGGTGGCCAGGACTAACCTGGAAAAATGAGTGTGGTCAATGAAGAACAACACCATATTCTACCTTTTTTTTTTTTAAATATGGGAAAATAAAGTAACCCATATTTCACAACAATATCCAGTGTAAGTCAAATATCATGTAAAAACATTTTCGCTGTGTATTACACCAGCTGTCTTATTTTGCCCACTCAGTGTTGACTTTAAAGAGGTGTTATTGGATGGTTCTCTTGTGCAGCTGCTGAGCTGACCAGAGGAGACTGAAAGTTGTCCTTGGATGCAGTCCTCATATTGGATTTTAAACCAAACTCATGAACCACCGGCCTGCGCTGTAATAACTGACTTCCTCCATGTATGATCCGGGGTCGGACTCATATCCGGACTCCTGCTCCCTGGAGCGAAGCCACAGAGCAGCATTTGCACACCTCAGGTCAAATTGAAAGTACATTCTGCTCAGTCATTTGGACCAAAGTGCTCTCTCTGTTCTGATTGGATATAAGAACATCCCTGTTGAGGAAGTTGTTATGATGAATATAGTATTTACCAGGAGGGGCTCACGGTTGTGGTGGATTGTTGTTTCTTTTTTTAAAGAAGCAGTTTCAGATAACCATATGAGGAATGAATCACTTCTCCCCGATTCTCATCAATTTCCCTTTCTTTGACTTGGCTTTAACTGAAGTCTGTATGAAATGAAATACCTCTTGAATATTAGAACTTTTCAAAATTAACTGAGATCATTTTACTAGGTATGAATAGATAGATTGTGTGTGAATATTAAATGTGTCAGGCCCTAAATTATGACTTATCCCATCGGTCTGTTTGCATTTGTCTCAGTGCTGTGGTATTAGCTCTTATTGTGAGCTGAATGGGTTAATGTTATGAGTCATAACAGACAGGCTTTAGCCAATGCCTCCACAGTCACCACAGACTAGAGCTGTTTTTCCTCCAGTCAAACATTAGGTACTTTGCCAAAAAGTGCCACTTCACATTCACACATTATCTTCCCACTCCCTCATAGAGGCAAACAAACAATAGTGCAACCATGATGGACTATAATTAAATTGTCATAGCAACATGATGTAGAACATCTGAGCATTTGGAGAAGCGGAGGAAGGATTCTTGCTTGTTCTTCTCACATCTCCTCCTCACACTTTAGGGAATATAAGTTTAATTTGAGATGGATTTGGGCTGCGTTTCAGCTGTTGTGTGTTCCCTGCAACAGTGAGTTAGTTTTAGCCTAAATGTTTTTTTTAGTGACTGAAGAGTTGTCCTCATTGAGTGAATGGAAGGCTTGGTGTCTGTAGAGTTTTGCTGATGCTGCAGCACTGTTATGCCACTCTCACCACATCCTGGTCCTGCAGGTTTGAAACTAGATCCATGTGCAACGGCATAAAATGATTTGTTGGTGATGTACAGAGAAGGCCCCTTTGTTATATCAGTCAAGATCAAAATGCAGAGTTTAACACACTCCGATAAAAATAGTTGTGGGTTTTATAGGTGGTCAGTACTAACATGATGTGTCCCTCAATTTCCTGTGTTAACAGGGTTTCACACCTTCTGTTGTCAATGTGCAGACAACACCTACATGTTTGCTGACAGCTCTGCAGTAAACCTTAGTACTTTCATGGTAACCTTTTAAACTTGTGGTCTCAGAATGGCCCAGTCACTCGTTACAAAGGTAACATTTTAGAAAACAATGTAACTCTTTATGTGACAGGCTTTGTTAAGTGCTATCATCACTGTAAACAATTAATCAATAAATAATTAATCACTTTACAAATTTGGACAGATCAAGAGTATATCTACAGACAAAGAGCTGGATTTGCCCAATACTACAACAGGACTCCACCTCTGGAGATGGCTTATGTAATGATCAGTTATTAGTCATTTATGTGCTGGACAGCTGATTAAGGATGTTGCTTAAATATTGTTTCCCTGAGGTCTGTACAGGACAATCCAAAGGCAGCACTCACACTACATTTTGTCTCTTAGTATTTTACCTGGCTATGGACCAATCTCAAGATCAATTCTGTGCTTAGGTCTTTGTTGTGTTGTGCTCACACAGTACAGATATAGCTATAAGAGCCTGTGATGCTCAGCCAGCACAGCCACTCAGTCGCTCTGAATGACACGGGCTTTGTTGCTATTGATACATGACCTTTGCTGTTGATGCACGGCCTAAAATCAAGTCTGGCTCACAGGCATCCAGATCAAGTTTATGTCTTGCTGTGGTTAAGGAGAATACTGCTAATTTGTAAGTGTGGAGCCAAAAGCGTGTCATTTAGAATAATTAACTCTGCCAGTGTTCTGAGTGTGTTCCTGTTGGACAAGCTCCCAATTATTACTCCCATGGGTGGGTTTGATTTTTGCCTGTGTTTTGGCAAACGCTGGGAACAACGTAACATCAGTGGTGGAGGTAGTCCATCGCCCTTCAGATATGATTATGATATGTGCTGTGAATTTTCTCTTTTTTTTTTTTTTTTTTTTTTTTTTAGGAAAACACCATTTTCAGGGCTGTTTCATGTAGCGGCGTCCTTGTAGTCGTTCCTAAAAATGTGTCAGTAATTCTAAAGAGCATCCACATTCCTCAACACAAGTGTAGCTGGAGGAAAAAAAAACAACAACAACAACCAGAAAATAAAGCTCGCAGCTACAATGGTGGCAGTGTTCATATCTGGACTTGGCCCCACACTTCTAACCGTGGATGTGTGGATAGATGACAGACACTGGCCCTTTTTCCCCATGCGGGTCCACGGAGACCTGGCCTCCCTGTTCAGCCCAAGCTCAGTTCCGCTCAGCTCTGTTGGCTCGGTGCTCCGTGGATGCTCAGGCTGCGAGCGAGCGTTGCCTGAGAGCGTGACTGGCATGCTAGCTACTAGCGGCCCTGGCTACATAAAGCCATATTGATGTGCTTCCAAGATGCTGCCAAAGCTAGCAGATGACGCTAATGCTGCCAAGGCAGTAGGTGGGGACAGATGCTACCTGTCCTCGCCCGCTCCCTCCAGCCAGATTGTTCCCACTAACAAAGCAATAAACTTAATAGATCGGCATATCAATTTTACAGCAACATTCATGCTGCAATTAGGGGAACGATTTACCATTTAAGAAAAAACCTTGACCATGGCTTTGGTTTTGAAACCTGAAACTCTTTTCTATTTATGTATAAATTTGACTTTTTTTTAAGGTTTATGATGCCATCTTTACAACGTATGATATCCTCTCCCCTCAGAAGATGGATGAAAGCACCTTTTGTTTTCTTGCATCTTCTTTGTGCCTGTCAGCTGTGTACCGTCGAGCATGTGTCTTTTTTTATGTTGTGAGGTAAATGACAGGTTTAGTGTTCGTATATCTCAACATGGCTTCTCACCGGTATTAAAACATGCGCGAGGAGGTTTAACTGTTAACATATAAATGCTAAAGAAAAATCAGAAGGCGAGAGCAGTCACATCCCAGCCTGTGATTTATGTGGCCTTATAGCTTCACTTTGTCCAATTATTAAAAGTTACTTTTGTTCTGTATCCTAAGAACATTTTTGCTCAGACCCGGAGGTCTCACACTGTCACCTACTGTTCACTAGTTAGTTTTCAGTCTGCTTCCTTCTCTGCTGTAGTCCCCTCAAGCAGCACTGTGATGTTCTTTTTTTTTTCCTTCGGCTTTCACCCCTTCTCATTTTCACCCTTCATATTCGCAGAGCAAAACTCCTGTGTAGTAGAACTTTTAGAAAAGGTTGAACGTTGACATTCTGCAAAATGTCAGAATTGCTCCTTGACCCAAACGTTGCTGGTTCTGAAGCCTGATTGGATACCAGCTGTGTGCGGAGTTCACCACGGGCTCACACTCAGACGGGAGGCCATTGGAGTACTAACAGATGCCATGGCAGCAAGGAGAGTGTTGATTGGTCATTAGAGAGGCCACACTCCTCCACTCACACTCCTGAGAGGACCCCAGGGTCTCACACTTTGTTTATCTCGCAACCCTTCCGCCTTTCTCTTTTGTCTCACCCATGTGACTCTGCTAAATTGGTTCTTTTACACAGAATCCGATATATCATCCAAGTCTTTGTTATCTTTTATCTGTTTCCTCTGAACAGGATTGAGGAAGTCTCTTAACTTCCCTGCTCTGGTATGGTAATGAGCACAGTGCGAGTGAACTTTGAGAAATCCCCTCCCACTCTGTGTCTGGAGTGATTGTGCATAGGACCATGTTAAACCCACAGTGTAGATTTAGCAGCCTTACAGTTTATTTATTTATTCATTTGTGCTTTCACAGTGGAATTTGGTTGATATTCAGAGCTGTATTATTATTATTTTATTATAATATTATAGTTTTGTGTTATAGTAGTATTACAATTTAGTTTTTATGTTTGTTGCACCATTCCCCAGAGCAGTTTCCTAGTTTGTTCACATGGGAATAAAGATGAATCTGATTGTGTTGGACTTGTACTAGTGTTTTGTTGTATTGTGAACTCTCAGCACGTCACACTGTAACAATAGACAGTTTGTTGGTGCTGATGTCCAGTGCCCTGCAGTCAGAGTAGTGCACATCTAAAGCTGCATCACTTGTGTGGACACTGAAACCACATCAAGACTTTCAAATCAAAATGCAGCTGTGTAGCACTGTAAATATTCACAATTTTGATCAAGTAACTTAACTGTGAAGTAGTAATTCATGGCCACACGACTGCACAGTAAGCTATAGCGTTTTTGGTTATCCCGACGTTGGCCTGCGAGTGTTTTTCTCGGCGCTCTCCAGCTTCTTTCTCTTGTTTGTATCATTTGTAGCTCCACACTCCCAGTCACTCACCCATTCAGCTCCTCTGTAGTGGCCTGCAGCTGACTGGGTCCCGTTCCAGCTCTTTTCTTATTTAAAAGATGCAAGTGTCTCTCTGTATTGTGAGTTTGCTTTTTTGCCCAGTGCAGACATGTGGTGAGTGAATTGTTAACCCTGTGCCAAAGAAGGGTATGTGTCTTTGGCAGCGGTGATAACCTACAAATATTACAAGGTATTTTTATGGTTCCCTCCACTTTTAAATCGGGAAAATGTTGCACCGCCTGAAAAAAATTACAGAAATTGACGTGGTCTTTCTAATCTGACTTTGTTGGTCTGGCAGCAGAGTAGAGAAGTATTTACTGGAGACAAAACTCCAATAAATAGTGTGTTGGCTTTTCTCTGCTCAGAAAATGCTGCTTTTCTCGATCTACTCGCGTCTCTACCTGTTTGTCTTTTTCTTGGTGACCACACAGTTGTTGGTGCGTTTTTTTTTTTTTTTTTTTATGTGTATCGCTCATTATAGCAAAGGACAGACGGGCTTTACGGGAAAGAAATAGAAAGAGGAAACTGGGGCTTTTCAGGTGCTGCCATGTGACCTCGCTACACTTTGGCACATATACAGTGCACGCATAGATCATCGTAGCTGCGGCGTTGCTGCTTCAAAATAGAGAGCGTTATTGGCCAAAGCATAAAGAAATAAAACAGGGCGGGGCAGTGAGGGATGGAGGCAAAGGAATATGCTGATGACAGTAGTCTATAGACTGAGAGGTTAGATGCTGTGGGGGTTGCAGGCTGAGCTCTCGCTCTCACTGACGCAGCACGGAAACTCCAGGGGCAAACAGTTTTTTTTGTGTGTGTGTGTGTGTGTGTGGCTGTGTGATAGCAGGTACATGTTAAAGTGTATTGTGCGTGTGGTGCATGTATGGCTGTGGATGTGTGAGGCTGTGCATGAGATGGAGACAGAAGCTGCGAGAGCTGCAGGAGGCTCATCTGAATTCACTAATGCTGCCACACTGGGAGAACATGGAAAGACTTCTAGGCACTGACACTCACAGGCTATTTTTAGACTTCCCCTTTCCACAGCAAAAAAAAAAAAAAGTGGGGGGGAAAAAGTAGGGACCCGATCAATAATTTAAAATGAGATGATTTTGATGAATGCAGAAGAGTTTCATCACATTACCCCCACTTGCAGCCTCACAGCAGTTTTGTTGGTGGCTTGTTTTTTTTGTTTGTCTGTATGTGATGGCAGATGAATTTATTCCCCCGTGACCACTCTTAGGTTTTGCTCCAAAAAGCTGTGGGAATTTTTATGTTTAAAAATAAAAAACCCACAGAGCTAAAGGCTAGGATAATGTCCAGCTGAATTTTACCTTCCAAAAAACTGCTCCTGTTATCTTGATGCTAAGCCTCTTCACATGAATCAAGTCAGAGGATGACAATTGATGGCCAGGAGTGTATATGTTTAGCACAGCAGATGGCACAAGCATGATCTACAACCAAATACACACAGTCGCACACCCACAAACACATTATTCACAGTCTAAGAACAATGATTGGCTGGTTCTTATGCATGTAATACCAGTGTGGCCTAGTTTAGCCCACAAATGAACAGGATTAGTACAGCTCCTGCTTTAATGTAGCTTTGGTGATGTTAATCTGTCCTCGTCTGGCAAATTGGATTTTATAAGAAAAAGCTGTTCTCAAAAAATATGTTGACTTTTGCAACTGTCATGTTGAGCACATTTTATGATGATGGGTTTTAACAGGATTTAGTGTTGACTCACTTTTCATGTCTGCACCAACTCGTGTCGTGTGCAGTGGGAATGAAAGTCAATACCACAGCTTCATGAAGCTTTTTCAACAACAATATTAGACAGGGCACCACTTTTTGAATATTTACCATGGTTTGTTTTGCCTGTTTGCCCATCTATTAGCAACATTACGGGAAAACTGCTGAACAGATCTCAATTAATTTATTGTTTGATAGATAGGGTATTACCCCAGGAACAAAGGATTAAGCCCTAGGTGAGATGAGGGGATGGGATTCTGCCTCCTAAATATCCAGAAATCTATAATTAAAATATATAGCTTTGTCACAAAATCTACTGAGACATGTAGGATGATAATGTAGTAACAGATCAGTTGTGGCTTGCCGGAGGTTTGTGCTCTCTGAGTGCATGCCTCCTGACTGCCATAGTGACATCTTATTTGTACTGTATTGTCAGCAGATGGTATATAATATAAGATCATGAGTGTTTTATGTTTTATTCTTTAAATCCCACTTTTAGCTGAACAGAATAAGCAGAGAGGCGGGAGTTGCTGCAAATGATGGAGTTTCAGGTTTCCTCACTGGGCTGCTGCCAGACAGACTGATGTACAATGATGTAAAAGATGAATGATGTAAAAGACAGAAATGTGTTTTTTCCCCGGCAATTAAGGAAATCAACCTACTTATTGACATGATATGAGTACTGGTATCCTGACATCTAGACTGTTGTCCTTTAGACCTTAATTTTGTGGCCAAGGCCAAATCCAAGTCATGCAGAACCACAAGTACAACCCTACTGTCTGTGCTGTCATCTCAGCTTCTATCCTCACTATTTACATGTCAACAGCCGTGCCCTCAGGCTACGTCTCTCCACTCATGGCCGCTCCTACGTTGCCTAACACCACACAATTACTGTGAAGATGATGGCGTTTACATGCGTGTAGTAGCCCTACTGGCCCCTTAATTTGGGTTCTGGCCTATTTTTTCAGGACAGAAAATATAGGTCAATCTTGATGCCTTTGTGAACGTCTCAGGCCATTTATCATTGCAAATCATGTAATTCACCCACAAGGTCTTTGTTGTTATGTAGACAGACACACACATTTAAGATTTCCTCACCTTTCTTTACTTCCTCCACCTTTCGAGTCATCCTGTCTAATTCATTCTTTTTAGTGGAATAATCCTTAAATACCCGACTGTGTTGTGAAGAAGCTTTCATTCAGACTGCCACAATGATGTTGGATCAACCTGTTCTCTTAGGTCTGGGTCTGAGGACCTGCTCTTCACCAGTGTTGAACTGGTTTGCCACTGTTCAACTTTGGTATCAAAGGCACAAAGGTTTATTTTATCACCATGGATTATGGTGTTGGTCCTTTAACACAAACTGTATATAGAAAGCATGAAGCTGACATGACGTCACCCGTTGGTTTGTGGACTCGCATTTTGAACCCAGGAGTTTGGCATTTGAATGTTGCTATTTTGGTTGTTTGGAGCCAGAAGTGGCCATATTTGGATATGAAGGGAGAAGCGAGGAAGCAGATCTGACCCTTGAACCTGAGGTCACTGTCCCATGTGCCATGTGCATGAGTTTCAAGTTCAGGTCTGGTGTCATTGGAGACCAGACATGACAATCAAACTAACAACGCCCCTAAATCTTCCTCTTTTTGAGGCCTGAAATCAACTTAATGATTCATTTATTTTCAGATGGACCACCAGATTACTAATAAGACTAATATGACTTGCGAAAAAAAAAAAAAAAATGTATTGACTAAGTATTTGATTGAAAATGGAGCCAGCATCTCGTGGCTGTGGAGAGTATTACAGTTTTTCTCATATCCTGCATTGGTGTCATTTTTGAGACCTGGTTGCTTTGTCCATTTCTATCTACAGTCTATAGTCTCCTACTAGAGATGCAGGAGTGCAGAGTCAAAGTTACTAATATCAGTGTGCTTATTATACTGAATAAAAAAATCCAATAAAGTTGCACTTCCTTGCCAACACTGTCTGACATGTTAGATCGTGTTGAAACCACAATCCAAGAAACTGAACATGGAGCAAACATAAACTTTATAGGGAAACACTTGTTCTTTTAATTTACTACCCTGTCAACAAAAAATGTATGGCATCAGTTTTGATAATTGATTAGTAAATAATCAGGTCTATTAATTACCAAACACAAGGTTCACTTCCTTTCTGTGCTTTACTAAATTTCACAAAGTTTTTGTGAGATAAACAAGCTCCTTCTCCTGGTTCTGACATGAGTGATTCTGTTGACATGTCTTCTTCTGTCTTCCAAGAAAAACATCTGCTGAATGACTCGTTGGCTGAACCCACTTTTTAAATGTCCGATATGTTTCCGAGAAAAAGCCTTATAAAGCAAAGTTAAGCGATAATGTCATGTGAGGTCTACAAATACCAGTTTTGTTTCTTCCGTCATTTGGCAGCACCAATAAAAATGTGGGCATGTTGACATGTTCATGGCTGAGTCATTTGCACAGTTGAGTTCGATAAAAGCAATGGTGGAATAAAGCTGAACTCTCAAAGATAACAGAGCTTCCAGTATCCTAGATGCAAGTTATTTCATTGTACTCTTAATATAATATTAGTATCATTGCATTGTTGGTTTTTGTTTATTACAATCCTGACTTCATAATGGCAAAATTAGGATATGATTGAATTTTCTGCACTGCCAAATCCTTTTTTTTCCCCTCAGCAGCCAACACGGGTATTCCCTCTAGAAGTAATGGCTTTCCATAACTCAACATCTGCTTTTTCTGCTGAGACCCATTACGTTTTGGAGAAGTGTGTTTCTCTGTGTGACTGAGTTGTGGTGCTTGGATAGAGTTTGCTCAGTATTTTTCTGTCAGTATTTTGTCCATCAGTCCTGCAGAGCACTGAGACCCCTGCCAATGTGTTTGAGATTAGGCACTATTGTATGCTTTTAACAGATACAGATATATTGTCATCCCCGTGGAGAGATTGGCTGCCTGACTGACTGACTGACTGACTGACTGCTTGACTGAGAGCTGTCTGTCTGTCAGCCTTTGCATGTGAACTTCAAATCACAGCTCAGCAGCACCGAGCATGTAGCCGCCAAAGGCAAGGCTTTACACTGTCATCAGCACCACGCAGCTGCCTCTGGGTGCTGTGCCATATGACATTAACTGAGATCGATCCCCCTCCACACCTCAAGGAGCTGCTGTGCTACACACAGTGTTTTCTGTGATGCTGTAACCACCACCTCAGAGACGAGGAAAGGAACTCTCCCTTAAGCATCTGGAGATGTCTGACAATGACCCGATCGCCAGGTTTCTCCAAACTTTACACACTGTGTACATGTAAACTACTATTTTGTCAGATTTATCAGATGATGGTGGAAAAAAAAAAGCTGTCACTGTTTGGCATCAATATTGCAGCCGTAGGTTTCACGTAACTAAAGTGAACCCACCTATTAAAGTAAGTTACTCTCTTGCTACAGAGTATATTCTTGTCTTTATTAGCTCAATAATAAAAGTTCTACAGTTTCTCTGGTGTTAAAGATGTTTTCGATTCAGGCAGATGGTTCGACCATATGGAGACAAATGTGTGAAGATATGTTGGATTTTTCAGCCAGCAAGCGGAGATGCGATCATCGCCGTTAACTTGTGCCGCTGCAATCCAAACTCTGTCGTCTACTCCCTGATCACGTGTGTTTGGAAGTACAAATCTAGGTCATATCTTGGATTTCAGGTTATGTCTCAGATTTTAGGGCACATCTTAAGCACTTGGTTTTATTATTCTGTGGCAACTTAACACAACATTGGAGGAGTAAGTTGGAGAGTCTTGGGAGGTATGTTTTTTTTTTTCTTAGCTTAGAAGGCTAACACCCTCCTCCTCCTCCTCCTCCTCCCAACAAACATGCTGTATGTGAGTGTGTGTGTGTGTGTTGTGCTGAAGATGCAGTCATGCGGAGCTAGTGTTTGACATAATGTTGGACCAGTATGGAATCTGACTGGGAATATCAACGCTGATATGTGGTGATACACAGAGGCTGTCACAAAGGTTGCATCCATATGCTGTGCCACTCATTCGTGAAGCTGTGAAATTGGGTTGCATCCCAACTAGCCTGGAGACAGTATCGTTTTCACTTCTCTCTTTCAGTCTGTCTCTCTCCCTCTCTCCACCTCTCTCTGTCTCTCTCTTTCAGCTCATCCCACTGAAGCATTTTTCTCACATAGCTGGAAAGACAGAACAACTAATGTGGCATTAATAGGGTCACATCATCTCCATGCAGCTCTTTCTTTCTTCTCCTTCCAGCTGAGACTGTTGTTTATCTTCTTCAGATGTAGCTGTAGAAATGGCTTAGAAATCCCCCAGGCCAACATCTCTCACATGTGAAGCTGCCAGTTGGGTTTTTGGCTGGTAAAGCAGGCTCTACCTTAGAGGTTGTTTTCTTTGTGTTTATTCAAAAAAAAAAAAAAAAAAAAAATTCAAGCATTGGAATTAAATTTTATCACTCCTTTGCAAATCCAGACCTATTTATAGACCTGATCTAGATCAGCGTTGTGATGCATTTGATAGTACTTGTTGTAAGAAATGATATAGGCTTTAAAGTGCTGCGTATCGCTGCTCTCTGCTGCAGTTTAGGTCTAATAACCAATTTGATATCAAAGCTAAATCTGCTCAAATTAAATTCTTTCGACTTTCCCCGCTTCTCTCGGTTCGCAGTCCTCGTTTGTAACTACACGGTGTGACCAATCACAATTAGCGAACTTAAGGACCATATCATAGTTGAAGAAGTTTCTCCTTTTTCCAAACCCCTGCTCACTAAATCGGCATGAAATGTAATACCATTTGCAGGGTGCAGTGTGAGACTCGATCGGCAAAAGGAAAAAAACAAAAAAAAATGTTTTAAACGTCTGTGAGTGTGTTTTTCTTTTTGCTGGCCTTTGAAAGATGCCAGTTAATCTGCTTACTCCTTTAATTGTGAGTGGAGGGGTTGGGCCTCCTCCCGGCCAGAATAAGATTACTGATCCAGAAGTAAAACGATGACCACTGCAGTTATTCCTTCCTTTAGGTTGTGCAACCCCCCCCTCCTGGTTTTCTTTAGCCACCCCTCATCTCCTCCTCCTCTACCATACCCTCCCTCAGAGGGAAGAAAGCTCCTTGTTCTGACAATAGACATTTTTTGCCATATGTTGGCTTGACATCTTCATCAGGTTCACAGCAGGTTACCTTAGTTAACTTTCACTCCACTGCCTGATGGGATTTTCTCCCCCTGTTTCTCCAATCGGCCCGGGCTCAAAGTCTAGACGGCCTCCGAGGCAGGGTCCTTCCAGCCCTGTGTCCACAATGGCTGTATTGTGGACGCTTAGTAGCGGTAGCTTCCTCCAGTTACAGCGAACAGGCTAGCGCTAAAACAATGCTTTTGTCCAGGGGCATGTGAGGGGGGCCTAATCCACTACATACTGTGAAATAAATCTCTCTCCGAGATGAGAGTGAGCGAGAGAAACTGAGTGAATGAAATCATTGCCAAGGAGGTTAGAGTGCAGCAGTTTAACCCCTGGCCAAGAAAGAGGGAGGAGAGGAGGCAAAGGGAGTGGGAGAAAGGAGGAACAAGGAGAGGCAGGCGCTACATCCCTTCATCTCTGCAGCACGGATGGAGGAGAGGGGCTGCCGGTGGCTTTCACAGCCTCTCTTCTCACCAGAGGAGCTGCTGTTGACCATATGGGATTTGGCCTCTCTTAACAAACAGGCCCCCTATTCACGCACAACACACATTCAGTCGTTCATGGAATAAGGTGAAAAAAGTGCATTTTTTATGCCTTTAGAACGCTGGATGGCCATGAGGGCTCCAAGTCTTGTGTTTGATTCACATAGTATAGAGAATTATAAACTAGAAGCTTTCATCTAAATGTGTATTCACACTGGATTTAGGGTTAGGCCTTTTTGTGTTTCACTCTCAGTTTTAAAGCCAGAACCATGCATTCAGGCCACCGTTATTGAGCTGCTGAGGTGATCCTATAGCATGCCTCTGCACTGTGGGCGTTTTTCATGTTTATCATATGCTTCTTCCCAGCAGTTAGAAATGGCTATTTTTATAAAGCATTATGTCAAAGTGAGGAAGTTGGACTTTACTTTTTTTTTTTTTTTTTTTTTTTTTT
>OOFC01029179.1:0-15605 GCA_900323345.1 Pseudochromis fuscus | reverse complement strand
TTCCGATCTCACACACACACACACACACAAGTAGCACCATCCCTTAGAGACAGAACCACAACACAAACACTCGTGCTTTGCCATCAGCGACCGTACAAACAGCAATTTGGGGGAGGCTGATTTCAGCTCTTCACAATCAATTTAGGCAACAATCCCTCTGATCAGCTTCCTACAGCCTCCAGTGGAGGAACACATTCACTAATCACTAACATGGTGTGTGTATGCCAATGAGATTTGAAGCGAGTGTGTGCGCACATTTTAGGCCTTTATCCCAAAATTTGAATTTTTCATATTTTTAGCTATGAGGCAGAATTTAGAGGAATATATTCACATTTACATATAATTAATATTCCCTGTCAAAGGGCCTTGATTTGTTTTCATGTTGCCTTTTTCATGATCACAAGCATTTAGAAATATCACAATGTTCTCAATAAAACGGTATTATCATGTTTCTTCCATCAGCCACAACCCACCTACAGCAAATAATTCTCAACACTGTAAGTTAAGATAAGGTACTTCTTCTAAAAGTACATGTCCTGAAGAAACTGGTACATTTGGTGTTTACTTATGTTTCCTCATGGAGAAAAAAAATACTTTTTTGGAGGCAATGATATCCTCCAGTTGCAGTTTATTAGCTTAGGCTGAGTGGAAACAAACATGCACATTTCTCCTTTTAGGCTACTTATCTCTGTTTCTGCTGAATCACATTGCTGGGATCTTTATTATAATAAAATGTTGATTTTCTCTGAAATTGCAATTTTGAAAATAAACACTGCCGCAAACCACAGCCTCAAAAATCTGTTGAATCAACCACCCCTTAACAGATAAAACACAACAAATTTTATAAAAGCAATTGTACAATTGTGCTGCATGTAAAATTTCGCTGGTGTCAGGTAAATTTGGTTTTATTGATGTTTTCTAATGGGACAAAAAAAAAAAATCTTTTTCTTGGAAGCAATTATATCCTCTATTGGCTCTTTATTAGCTTATGTTTGGTGGCAACAAACAGGCTCATCTCTCCTCTTTTAGGCCACTTATCTCAATTTCTGCTGAATCACACATTTATTATAATGAAGTGTTGATTTTTTAAAAATTGCAATTTTGAGAATAAACACAAACTGCTGCCTCAAAAATTACCACAGACTTGAATCATCAGCCTTGGAAATCCATTAAACATGACAGATTTTATTAAGGCAGTAACTCCACATGTGTTTGTTTTCTACTAGATCTCTGGCATGTACTGGAGTACACTTGCACACGTACATACAGATGGAGGTGGATAAATGTGTGCAGTTGCAGGTGTACTCCAGTATACAACAACGATGCAGTAAAAAAAAAAAAAAAAAAAAGTCAAGGTAAGCGTGGGAGGCCTTGGCACGCCGGTCGAAGGCGTGAATGAAATCCATGAAAGAATGAGTTTGTGTCTCTGTGACCTCGTGAGGAGCCACTACCACAGTAAAACACTGCATGTACATCCCAGCAGCGCACAACATGCTGTTTAACTGTCACATTTTCACGCCGGTGCCTTCTGCTGAAGGTACACTTTCGATGTGGCCCGTGCCAACAGAAAACACGGCGTGCCGGGCCCTGCACTGTGCTGACACATTCACATGCTCACAACGTTGCACGTTCGCTCCTGCTGGCCCGGCCGTGACCCTGCTAGCAGATGATGGAGCACATCGTATTCCCTAAAGTAGGCCCGAGCTGTTATTCAGTGCTGAAGTCTGGCTGGAGGGGAGGGTCTTTTAGCAGCCTATTCTCACTTCTTGATTTGAACAGGGAATAAGGGTGGTGCTCCGCTGTAGTGGAAGGATCCCCCGTCTGACTAGTCTGTTACAAATGTGTTTGGGGGATTTTTAAAAAATGATTTTTTTACTACTCAGTCTATTCAAACTGGAGTGAATCTCTCTCGGTTCCTTTGTTATTTAACCATGATCTAGTTACATTTTATATCACATGGATTCATAATGAAATGAAGTTCTCTCCCCAGTGCGAGCAAGAGCTGCTACTGACAGCAGCATTGAGACAGAAGGGACTTCCTGTTAAGGATCTCTCTTTATCTTTCTCTTTACTTTCAATTGAATATCGATTCAAGTAGTTTTTTGAAGAGGAGAAAAAGCTTCAACATCAAGATGTATTTGGGCATGAAACCCTTCTTTCTTGCATGTCTGCACAAATCGACAACAATAGATCTGGGCTGCTGTGTTCACATCTCTCATCTGTATCAGTCGTCCGTGTGGAAGTAATTACTGGTTGTGTTCAAACATTTCAGCTTCAAAACTTGAGTGTCTGTGTTATAAATTTGCTACAAATATGAGTTAGAACATTACATGAGAGCGTTTTGTTTTTCACTGGATAAACAGATTTACTTCTGGCTAACAGGTCGGTCCGTAACGACTTTCTTTAGCCATGTTGGTTACAGTTTATAGTCCTCAATGGCTTTGGTCTATTAATGTGTATTTTTATGATGCGGTTGTTTCTTGCCAATAGGCTCGTTACAAGTTCATATTTTATTTCACTTTCAATAAGGAGAGTTGCTGAAGGTTTTCTCTCCCTGTTGAAAACCACTGTTACAAACTGTAGACTTCATGTTGCTTTTAATTTGTTTGTCTTCCCAATCTGCACAGTAAAGGTTGAACTTCCACTTCATTTGGTTTAATGTGTTGTAAATTAACTACATCTAAATAAAACTTGTGTGGGTTGACTTGAGGTTCCTTTCTGGGGCATAATCTTTATTAGGTGTTAACAATCCTGGCACAGACCAAGACGAATGAGATTCACTGGTTATAATCACTTTCGGTTTTTAATGGCAGGTCCAAGTCATCTACAAATACACTTGGCTTCTCGGTTTCTGTGCTATTCAGAGATCCAGTGCTCAGCTCTGCTGTAATTAACTGATTTACTAATGAAGCAACAGTACGTGAGACTCTGTAAATATCCCTTCCAGCATCTCCCTGCGCCCGTCACTTTGTCAAGCTGCAGCTTTGGGGACGGCACACATGTCGGTGTATCATGCCAGCCCCCCTGATGCCTGCACTCATAAATACAGAGTGATGGAGGGAGAGGGAAACCAGGGGACACAGTGTGCACTCAGGCAGTGATGAGGCATCTCCATCTCTCAGTGGGGGTCCGCTACCTCTGATCGGAGGGGAGGACAGGCCTCTTCTGTTGGCTGCCACAGGTGTAAGGGGGGGAGGGGAGACTAATGGCAGCACAGTCAGATGAAGGAAGTGGATGAGGGATAGAGGTAGGCAGAGGGAAATGGAAAGAAGGGGAAAGTGATAAAATACCAAGGAGGACGGCTTGCCTGTTTAAGATTTGCATTCAAGTGAATACATGCAACAGAAATCATGCGTAATCTTTCTTTCATCATAAAACAACTTGAATCATAATGAGAATGCCGGGATATAGAATACAAAATTCATGTTGCCATATTGCTCAGCACCAAGCAGCGAAGGACCTGCAGTTGTTAAGTATTTAGTGTCATTTCTCTCTTACATTTACCTCTGTGAGATTCATTGTGGCTCTAAAACAGTATGAAACCTCAGAGCTTCTACATCCAAACAAGCTTTCAGGCTCTCCAGTGAAGTACTTGGTTTGGGCACTAGGAGGCAAAATGTCAAAACATTATGCATGTGAGAGCTGTGGTGGGAATGGAGAGGAGAATAGAGGAGAGATGGAAAGGACAGACAAACTCACAAAGAGAAGTATTTCCATATTGAAGCCAGCCGGCATATGGAAAGAGCGAAAATAAGTATTCACATGCAAATGGAAGTGCATCTCGAATTTATGCAAACATAAAAAAAAAAGCAAAAAACACACACTTAAGGGCAAACAGCAGTGGAGTGCATCCACTTTCCTTTTGTTTGCAAATGTTAAATGCAGAGCTGTCTGCATTTTATATATCAGGCTTTTTAGGTGCTTGAATCTTAAACTTGCCATTTTTGACAAGTGGCCATTGAGTAAGAGCTCCTACGCTGGTATGTGGGTTTGGATTTTTGATTATGTAGATGAAAATACAAAATACCAATATATGCAGGATCTTTTTCTTTTATGAATGTCTGTTGTGAAATGTAAATGGTACATGTAGCTCTCCACTTTCAGAAGAAAACAATGTCTCAAATCTAATCCTGTCCTTAAAAAGTTTCTTATCCCCTGAATCTTAAAGAACTTCACAAAAAACTGTCTCAGTCTTTTCACAGTTTATGGAGGGATGACTGTTACATAAACAAGGGCTTTGTCCAGGCATATACAACTTCAGCAATCTAAAAATATGACCCATTTCCACTCCAGGCTCTAATTGCCACCTACTTCAGTTATCACGCTTGAACACTTCACATAATCATGCACCAGGAAAAGGCTGTGAATCATCACTGCACACTGAGTATAGATGACATGTGACAATAATCCTGTAAATAAAATGACACCTTCTGCAGCTGACCAACAGCCCTCAACATCATTGAGACAGTAAGGTTGTAAGTCATTGTCTAATGAGGAAAAGGATAAATAAAACCTCAGCACATGTTAAATCACACACTTTCTTGATTTCACCTTTTTACCATTGACTGCACATAGAGTGGATAAAGCTAACATGACATCACCCCTTAGTTTGTGGACTTGCTTATTGAAGCCAGGAGATCCGTATTTGATCTGCAGAGCCAGAAGTGACAATATCTGGATGTGAAGTGAGGAGGCGGGTCTGACCCTTAAAACTGAGACCACTGCCCAATGTGTATAAAACCAACTTGATCGCTGCTCTGATTGGAGACAAGACCTGTTACTCAAACTAACCACACCCCTAAATCTTCCTCTTTTTCATTCCATTGCAATAAACCTAGATAGACTCACACATTGATTTCAGGAAGAAATCACTATTGTGAACATGTATAGTAGGTAAATCTATTCAGCTTTTGTCAGGAGAAGAAGGCACACAGAGTTTAGTCGTGTACCATATAATGACTCATAACTGAAAAATCTAATAAAGCTACACAACCTCCACCAGTTTCAGACAACAACAAGTCTGAATGTGGCAGCTTTACAAGGGACATTAGGGGGCACTTGCTTGGACTGCATTTCACTTCGCAATTAGTCTCACTCTTGGCATTCAAGCTCCTATTTACCCACATCTGTTTGCAACTACTTGACCCATATTGCACATGACTGTGGAATGTCCAAGAAAATTGTTCGAGACTGCAATCTGAGGTCCTATTTTTGACCTCCTCGCCACCAAAAAACTGCATCCCTCAAGGGTTTTTCAGATGACTAAAGCAAAGGGAAAAAGTCGTTTTTGTATGCAGGGTGCACGGTTTTGTTTTCCTCATTGTAGTGTACAACTGTTTATAGTCACTGTATTGATACAGAGCACATATCACTATAAATAACTCAATGCTAATACAAAATGCTGTACATATGCTAACAGCTGACAGCTGACCTTTTTCCATTCCAAACACCCACAAGTGGGAATCATCCGTGGAGCTACATTTAACTGCAGCTGGCAGTGTCAAGACGCAAAGATTATGGCCACTAATGAATATTAGCCAACTCGCAGCCGCTGGGTATTTAGATGCAGATCACCCCCATTGATTTCCCTGTTGGGTGAAGACAACTTTATCCCTGTGGCAAGTCCCCGGCTTATCTCGGCCGACTGCAAGGCAGCCGACAGACGGGGTGTTTTCCTGGCCCCGTTTCAGGATGATTCAGGCCTGGCAGGTGTGAGCACGATACCTGACTGCAGCGAAACACAAAGGGGCAGCAGCGAGCAGGAGGAGTGCTTGTGAAGAGGACAAAGACGTCCAGCTGTGAGGGGGCTGCCATATAGAGGGGAATACATTGAGTATAGCCCAATTAACCCAAAGCCTAGTGTGTTGGATTATCACAGAGAGCAGGTGGCGGTGAAAGACAAGGAGAGCGAACGTGAGAGGAAGTCCCGACAAAGGTGACAGATGGCTGTAGGACTGTGACTCTACTCAGGAAGAGGGGAAAGACTCTAAGGGGAGCGATACGACCCTACTCGTACTTATATTCATTTCAACCTCACATCACAGAGCCGTGACCGCAAAACACAAATAGCTGTAGAAAATGAGGCGATTTCAAACATGTTCTCATTGATTCACCATTTGGACTCATGAATTGCACCTTTGAGAGAGGAAATTACTTTGACACAGCGAAGAAAGCATTTGTGGATAGTGCTGCAGTGGATGTGTCTACACAAACACAATATGTCAATATTTTACAAAAAAGACTAACCGTATCACTGCCGCTTCGCTTATTTTGTAGATCCCTCATCTGAGACCCAGATGATGACAGAATAATAAACTGATGAATAAACAGGAAACTAGGAAACTTTGCGGGTCTAAGTGTGTGTTTGGATTAGTATTACTGTGACCAAGACAGATTTACACACTCAGAAAAGTCAGAAAGGAAAAGATTCTCTGTGATTTTTATGGATTAAACAGAGATTAATTTCTTCAAAGCCCCGCTCAGGGCAGACCCCATGTACAAGGCCAGCTGCCTCAGTAATTCATCCCATTTATCTTCAACTCGGACAAAAAAAGAGAAAAGACTTGGGGCCATGTAAAGTAGCAAAACCCTTATCAATGGTGTCAAACACAAATACACAATGAGCTGCAGGTCATCATTATTTCTGACTTAATGTCCTCCAGTCAGTGGGGATGACACAGCTGGGGGTGCCACCGGTTGGACACTGGGATGCTAATTCATTAGCCACCTGCTTCGAGTGAGAGGGAGTTCACGCTTGATTAAATTTTGCCGTCTCCTTCAGGAGAATGGGACAGTCTGAGTCAATAGTAAAGTAGTCACTGTAATATACACAAAAACCCTCTGATGTCTGCTGTATTAGCTGTTTTACCTTCATTGCACTTTTTAGTGTTATTGTTTCCCCATTTCCAACCTTGTTTTATTTAGATTATGGTGTTCAGAGAAAATGCGTCTTGTTTATCATCTTGCGTTTCTTGTTGTTTTCTTGTGTTGTGGCGAGGTCTTCATTAGCCCCGTGGGTAGGACTGTGATTATTGTTGCTGCGCAAATGGTCTCAAATTTAAGTTGCATTACATTTTCTCTAAAGATCAGAGGTAATGAAGCAGAACGACTTCGACAAACAGCATTTTTAAAAATTATTTTTTTCCACATCTGCTTCTATTTCAGAGCCCTTTGTTTGAGCGCTTGTCCTTGGTGTCAGCTTTAGTTGCACTCTGCTCCTCCTGGGAATTAATGTTCAAACCTCTCCTCTGGCTTTTAAAGGGAAAGACTGTGCTACAGCCATTCAGGTGTTCTCACTTTACATATTCAAGGATACAACATCTGTAGATATGTAGAGGCCCTGGCTCAGCATCACATTTCTGTATCACTAGATGTGGAATGGACAGCATCTGAACCAAGCATCATTTGGCCCAGATATACTTCTGTTCCCTTTGAGTCACCTCTGGTTTAACAAGATCCCAGCAGTTTCATTTCACTGTTCACTTCACTCCTCACACTTTCACAGATGTGCACAGTCTCGAGAATCCATCGAGGTGTTTACAAATAAGGGAAACCGTATCAACAGCGGGAGAGCCATCCTTTTAGCTAGCTCACGCTTTACAGGCTTTTGTTGAAAGAGTCTTTTTTTGCACTTTTATTTCTCTTTCTAAAAAGCTCAAACGTGCTGGATTTTTCTGGGCGACCGTAGCTACCTACTACTACACCCAACAGTGACATTTGAGCATCTTGACAAAGATGAAACAATGTTCCTTTGGTAGCATCAAACACCTCCAACTCCCATGCCTGTGATTCACAGGAGGTGTAAGAGTTAAAAGAAAACCGTTGCAGGATCATTGTGTTCACAATGTTGATGTTGAAATGGCTGTGAACAAATGCTTGTGTTTCCAAATCTATTCTGCCTGTGCAAAACTGATCAGACACGGTTCATTTCGGAGCCATTCCTGGCATCGATTATTTCATCATTAAAGCCTCCTATCAATTTGGAATTGCTGTCATTTCCTCAAGTGGAAACGGATTTTTATCTAGTTAAGGAAAACATGTAATTTGCACACTAGTAGTTGGTTTTGTTGAGTGTCGTACCGTGATCCAAGATGATGAGCTGGGCGCTTGACTGGATGTTGCCCGCATCATTTTCGGCAAGGCACTGGTAGAAACCCTCATCTGACTTGACAAGACCCAGGACCTGCAGGTTGTGCTCCTTCTAGAGAACAACAACGAAAGAAAGGAGGAAAAAACAAGCAGCAATTTAATCAATCGCCAAATCTTGATCAATTTAATGATACAAAAATCCTGCAAATGGATACTGCTGATAGTACAATGTGTTGAATGAGATAAGCAAATAGTAGAAAGGTACCACTTCAGCATCAAATTAACTTACAATTATTTTGAAGTAGTCACTGGGGATGACTGCATCTCCGTTCTTGACCCATTTGACGGTGGGAGCTGGCGCCCCTGAGACCTCACACTCGAAGACGATGTCCATGGACTCATGGGCGTAAATGTTGGCTGGCCGCTTGACAAACTGAGGAGGAACTGTAGAAAAAAAAAGAGTCAGTGAACTTCCACACATAACACTACGCTTACTGTTGAAGGAAACGAGGACACAAGAGACCGGGGAAAAAAAGCCTAAGAGTCGTCTTTTTCGTGCAAAACTCTGAAACCAATTTGTCAGCCAGGCACTATCAAACTCTGCCACCGTGGTGTCGACCAGGAAATGAACAAGATCAAATGATGCCGCGTCTCCCTTTAACTTCCAAATTGCCAGTTAAGAAACAGTGGCGAGAACAACAAACAGTGTCATCTAACAACAACTTATCCAATTATTTTCTGAACTCTTGACACAACTGTGACCTGTTTTTAATCAGAGTGCAACACTGGGAATATTTGATAAAGCGGTTCATGTAACCTCTGTCCTTATTTACTCAGAGCAGAAAACAATTGCTACCCTGGTCGTCTCACAGTGTGTTAGCATGCTACACTAGCTAAGCCCAGCACTTGCAGATCTCCCCTAGTCCTGGTAATGAGGGCCAGAAAGGAGTTATTTGATCTGCTGGGGCGATACAGTGCCTCATCAATCTGTCCTGGAACAAGGTCAGGAGGAGCGCAGGGCCCAGGCCTCGTCCTCTCTCTATAATTGGACTGTACGTGTTTGTGAGACTGAGTAAGACAGACTGTGCGTGTGTGTGTGGTGTGTGTGTGTACGCGCACAAGTGCACAAGTGCTTTTGCTGCTTCTCTGATAAGCAGCGACCTCACTGACCACAATTTAAATGGCTGTATTGTTGGTGTGTCGCCGTGTGTCAAGCTCCGCCATCAGCCTCCTGGGCTCTGTGATAGCTACTTATTAGCATCTATTTTGCGGCTATTCACAGGAGCTGATTGGATATTAGCAGCGGAGGGTGGAGAAGGTCCATTTTTGGGCTTTATTCAGCAGAGAAGCAGGTTGTGAGGTCAAGTCTTACTCTTCTGCTTGATGTAGCAGAGGCTAATTTACTGTAACATACACTTGGTAGTTAACAGATTAGCCTTCATCCTGCTGGGATACGATGTTAGCAACAGCGAGATGAACCGAGACTCCCCCAATCTAATTAGAACAGCAAAACAAAGAATCCCCCATATGCACATTTCTTCAACAGTTTCCACCAACAAGCAGTGTAGCTACAGGAATACAGAGAGATCTATGATGAGTCTGTATCGCTCTGACCTTCAAATGCACTTTGTCCATCTGCTTCATGCTCTACATGCAGCACATGAAGCAAAGGTGGGAAGAGAGAAGTCGATAGAAGTTGCGCGCATGCTATTTCCACCAATATACTCTCTCTGTGCCTTTATCTAAAACCCTGGGGCAACAGACGTGTGTCCTCAATTTTTATAAAATCTGCTTCACCGCAAAATGAGATACAGCATGATTATGTTGTCATATGTTTTGATTTAATTTCCGAAGAGAAATTTTCACAACAGAAAGCTACTTTGTTAGTGTCGAAACTGAAATAATGGAAACCATCTGAACACCGTCTACCACTTATATTTGACATTTTAAGCGCATTTTTTAATGACCTCCCTTCATGATGGCGACGGTGCAGTCAACATAGAGACTTAACAACAAAAGGTTGTAAGTCATACACCGATTACCCACTGTTCAATGTTGCCATCAATTAGTGATCGTAAGGGAGGGAATGTGCTTATATTGTAAGATCATTAAATAAACAAAATAAAATAGCAGTGCTGTCCAAACTTTCATACAGCACATGAACTGAGGAAGGCAACTGAACCCAAACACATGTCAGCAAACATAAGAGAAGTAAAAACAAGACAGTAAACGCTGGAAGGAGGTTACATATGCAATAACCTTGTATTTGGCGAAGAGTAAAAGTAATTGCTTTTTTCTTTGTTACACCACAAATTCTTATTTGCTACTAGTGTAAATTCAAAAATACACTTTTGTTTTAACTATCCTACACTTGTGTTCTGACTACTGAAAAAATATATTGAATGCCATTTTAGCAGTTGCACTCATATTGATTTTTTTTTTAGCAATCTTTTCTTTGGGATCTTATTTTAGTTTGTATTTTTACTGTTTCTTAATTAAATTTATACTAAAGTGGTACTGGCATTCAAAAATCCCCTGTATATTGTCTTTAGATGAGTACAAAAATAAACTATAGCTTGGTTTTCTGGGTTGTGGTTTTACCCCCAAATTTCAGGTGATCTGTTGGCCAAATCACCCCCCTCAACATGCCAACTATTTTTATACGCCCATAGGCTCAATTTTTTAATAACTACTACAATTTCATGCATGTCACTCCGACTGCCAAACTGCATTCTGGGAAATAAATCTTCCAGCTGAAGATGTGCAGTAGAAAATATGGTTTTCTGAAACTCACAAATTAAAGATATTTAACAGAGAAGAGGAATCCCACTGTGGAGCTTCCCTTCACATTTGATGCGATAAAACAAAGGCCTGGTTGTACAGTATGCAGATTTTTTGCATGACTTCCAAAAGCCAATTTTTTGAGCCACACAATGTAGCCGAACACGTCAAATGCCGAACAAGTGGATAGTGCCACAGACTACTGAAACATCCCCTCTCCTCGCTTAATGAGTATCTGGAGTTTTCCGTGAGCTGCTGTGGTGAATATTGACGACCGAGACGAGAATGGAAATGAGGATGGTGATGCTTGTAGACTGGATCACTGTGTGATTGGCAAGACAGCCAGCCATCACCCTGTTTTGTGTGTGTTTGTGTGCCTGTGTATGTGTGTGTGTGTACTGGTGATCGCTGCAGGGGGATGTGTGAGCTGTGAATAATGTGTTTCACAGCGTGGTGTCCCCTGGATATTTGTTTCTGCGAGGTGTGCAGCACAGACAGGTGGAATCCTCGGTTTACTTTGGTGTGTCAGGGACACACCAGTAAAGACAACACTGAGTCAAGTGTGTGTGTGTGTGTGTGTGTGTATGGACAGTTGAGTCATGTGTGAATATGAATTTTAAACATGTCTGGATACTTGTTTAGTCTCGTTATTACTGGGGCTAAATGCAGTTGTGTTTGTTTTCCCTCCCCGCCGGCAAAATGTGCAATTTTCTTTCTTTCTTTTTTTTTTTTTTGCATAATGTCTGTTTATGTATGCAGACATACGTTTCTTTACGTCCATGCTGTCTGTGCATGTTCATTGTATTCATATGGGTTTTTGGTTCATATCGCAGTGTCTTTGTGTCGGTGTTTGTGTGTGTGTGTGTGTGTGTGTGTGCCCCCTAGTGAGGTTTGCTGGTGACAGGTTTTGATGGTGACTGGTACCCTGCGGCTCTCTTTATCTCTCTCTCTCTCTGTTTCACCACTCAGTCTCCAAGTTTTTTTCCTGACTCTTAATCTTCCTATAACTCCCCGTCTATCTCTCCATCTCTCCATCTTCAGCCTTCCCTCCTCCCTCCTTCTCCCACCGTCTGAGCAGACATGCACCATTTTCTCTAAATGGAGTTCAGACATTTGGAACCTATTGGACTGAGCAATGAGTAGAAACGCCTAAATATACCAATATAGCTTGAAGGGGGGCGGGGGGTGCAGGAAGCTTTCAGGACTCACCAGAGGGAGACATATGTCAGTGTTTGTGTGTGTGTGTGGGCGACTCTCCGCTCAGCAACATGCCTGATGACCTTCTTTAATTGGTGGTTTGCATTTCTTGTTGTCAAATATAAACTCTAAACCACTTAATGTCATCACAGCCACATGTGCAGGAATAACTGATGAAAATTCCACCTGGTACCTTTAAGATGTTTGTGGTGTGTCTGCTTGACCGACAGCTGTCTCAGCCTATCACACTCGACTTCTGCAGCTCACACATTTCTCCTAAACGCTGCCCTGTCTGCAGCTTTTTAAACACATTTCTGGATCCATTAAATGACAAAAGATGGTGATGAGTAATTTGTCCAAATCCACAACTAAATATGTCCCTTCACAAACACATGGATGACTTCACAGATGCCAAGTCCATGTTTTCCTATAGTCTACGGTTCACAGACTCGCAGATGCTAAATTCTACCAGCTGGAATATCTTTCAACAGGCTGACTTGTTTTGGAACATAAATTCCTCTCTCTAATGAAAGAGAAATGCAGCAGAAAGGGGGAAAAAAACAACAAAGGCAATGCAGATATGCAAAAAAAGGAAGAAAAAAAAAAAACACACGAAGACAAATATAAAGGAGACAGAACAGCCGAAAGAACTGTGATACCAGCTCTGTGGGGTTGGTATTATCTCTCTAGCCTGTAGCTTAGTAAAAGAAGCTTTAATGCAGACTTACACCGACTCCAGTGAACTACTAAAAGAGGGGCATGAAAAGGTCATGAGTGTGTCTTACTGTGAGCTTGTTAAAACAAAACCCCAAAGGATTCCTGAAGGGATTCTGGGCAGATTACTTCACTTATAGCTTCACTGGTAGCCAGGAGTGAACCGAGCAGAGACGTACTGGGGGAGAAAAAGTCCAGTCTCATCCGACTGATGCTGATGAAAATATCAAAGTCAAAAGCACTGCTTTTCTGTGATCAGTGAAAAAGGTGAAATGAATTACCTGTGGGCATATAATTTTAAACATTCAGACTACAGCAGTCATCTAGTAAGGGATAATGTATGTTGCTATGCTGAAGGATCCAAAAATGAAAGACATTTTAGTACTTTGCTTGAATGGCCAAAATCCAGTTAGCTCATGAAGTGAAACAATAGCTCTTGGGCAGTCTGCGTTTACTCTGAGGGCAAGTGGAGCTCGGACCGCGCTAATTACCCATCCTGCTCTTCCAAAGATAACAGCCTTACTCTTAATCCTGGCCAAAACAAACCGCTTCAGCAGTAAGGCTGAAAGAAAGATGCTTGGATTCCTCGTCACTGAGCACATAATAACGTCTTGTTAGAGGCAGACTCGCAGACAAGGACTTCAGTCTTTTGGATGTTTTTTGTGGACCGCGTCTGATGGTTCTAAAATTACAAGAATTGAGTGAAAGCAGAGGAATGAGTTTGTCCGTGAAATGCTCAAACACAGCTTGGAGAGCTGGCATACAGACGAGTTTGACGCGTTTCCTCTGCCTTCATTTCAGATCAAGACAAACTCCCAGAAGAGCAGGGCTCTAAAACGGATTTTTACAACTCAATTTTTAATTGGAAGAACTCTGAAAGCATGGCAAAAAAAAAAAAAACTAGTTTGATCATTCACTTGAGCATACTGTATAAAATGGGCTATTATTGTCAGCTACTATTAGAGAATCCCTGGTAATCACATGCTTCAGCCACTAGATCCCTTTTTTTATTGTAGATCTTATTTTTATCTCTAAAAATATTAATATTAAGGTCATATTGTAATGCATATATGACCCTGTTTACACTTAGTTGGAAAATGAGTCTTGGGCGAGCGGATTGCAAGTGGACAGCATAGACACATCTTTGTTTACACTTGTGTTTAATGTGCATCTCCAAACTGTCCTGCTGACCACTGCTCATATCCACCTGAAGGACCCATGCACAGTTTTTACATCACTTGCCTGAAGAGCAGCAGATTTCTGTAAACAGTTAACACAGTTAGTTAAAATGTGCTATGTGATAAGTGGTTATACTGCATCACAGAGAGGCAGGAAGATGCCATTTTTGTAGTCCACTTAAGTTACTAAGAACGGTAAAGTGCCTTATAAAGGGTCAAAGGGCGGCATACAGATGTAACATTTCTCCTAATTTGTTCAAGAAATACCTATAAAAATGTAATATCTTGTAGTAACACTGGGTTGAAAAACTACAAACGTGGTTTTGTTTCTCCACAGTTCAGAAAAGTTCAAATCTCTGTTTTACTGTAGGAAAACCTGAGTAATCACACACACACCAGAGGTGTGAAGGTGGGCTGAGCTGGACTGGGTTCCCCACAGCAGATTTTGCCACAAGGGACAATAGCTCTGGCCCAAAAAAAGCACTTGAACTTAATATAACACAGCAGTTCCACGTTCCTGGTAACACGCAAATTTGGTTCTATCTGGAATAAACAGACTGTTGATTACACACTGGTGAACACAGACACAAGAGGAGGTGGAGATGGGAATCAGACAGAGACCCCTGGCTGAGATAACACTGCCCATAAAAAAAAAAAAAAAAGGAAAAAGGTGTGTGTCTGTGGGTGTTTCTCTTTATCTGATTAGTGTTCTCTGAATAACTAAATGGAAAGGTTTTTGTTTTTTTTTATTTCAACCAAAATATAACTGCTCCACCAAACTATCCACCAGATGTTATCAAATATAAAATTTGTCCAAGGGTCATTTACAGCAAACTATTCCCGTCACTAGCTGGAAAAAATATTCTGAGCAAAAAAGGGGGGAAAAAAATGACAACAGTATTTCAAGCTGAGCTGTTGATAGCTGCTGCGTGTGCTTTGTTGAGTTGGAATCGTCTCCACTTGCTACAAAGGTGAAAGTGGGAGTTTACTGGGCTTGTTATGTCTATTTTTGTCCATTTCCATAACAAGGTAAAAACACTCCTGCTGATTGTGGTTATAAATCCAGGGCGCTCAGTCCATAGGAACGACGTGCGATTTTTACAGTGGGCAGGGATTTCCTGAATGTGAGCACGGTGTACGGAAAGAACAATTAAGCTGATGACACGATAGTATGAGGCCGTGATGGATGAGAGCCACTGAGTCGGAGCCCTATAAAACTGGAAACATACATGTTTGGAGAGAAACTATTTTTGTGCCCCGCAACACACACACACACACACACACACACACACTCACTCTTGTCTCTTTCTCTTCTTTCACCTTCAGTCACTGATTTGTTTGATTTCTGTTCAATGCGTCCTGAGTAATCGAGCTGACAAGGGCTCCCATGTGCTGTTACATCAGCTGCTAATAAAGTCCATGCATACAGACACAACTTGTATTGTAGCTCTCCTATGTTTCTGTGCACACACAGTCACACATTTCCATCATGTGAGAAGCCACTTCACACTTCTCAGTCTCTGCTGAGGGGAAGGAGGGTGAAGGGTAAAGCTGGTGTCACTCTTAATTGCCTCAGATCATCAGAGTTCAAACCATAGGCTGGTTAATTCTAGAATTCTAGAATCTAGAATTTTTTTAATTTTTCAA
>OOFC01029177.1:9218-23903 GCA_900323345.1 Pseudochromis fuscus | reverse complement strand
GACTGGGTTTTGGACTGGTCTTTAAGCTGGTTTTGGACTGTCATGAAGGGGGTTTTATCTTGTTTGGGTCAGTCTTTAGGCTGTTTTTGTGCTGGGTTTTGGACGGGTCTCTAAGGTGGTTTTGGACTGGTCTTTAAAGTGGGTTTTGGACTGGTCTGTAAGCTGGTTTTGGACTGGTCTTTAAGCTGGTTTTGGACTGGTCTTTAAGGTGGTTTTGGACTGGTCTTTAAGGTGGTTTTGGACTGGTCTTTCAGGTGATTTTGGACTGGTCTTTAAGGTGGTTTTGGACTGGTCCTTTAGGTGATTTTGGACTGGACTTTAAGCTGGTTTTGGACTGGTCTTTCAGGTGATTTTGGACTGGTCTTTAAGCTGGTTTTGGACTGGTCTCTAAGGTGGTTTTGGACAGGTCTCTAAGGTGGTTTTGGACTGGTCTTTAAGGTGGTTTTGGACTGGTCTTTAAGCTGGTTTTGGACTGGTCTTTAAGCTGGTTTTGGACTGATCTTTCAGGTGGTTTTGTACTGGTTTATATAAAGAAAAACCAGTGACCCCAGCAGACCGTTTTCTATGACTCTTCATCCTGCCAGATCTTTCTGAGTTGCCATTTTTTTCAGCAGGCAGTCAGATTAACTCTTACCCCCCGCTTGCAGTATTTGAGCTAAGTGAAGCTAATCTGCCTCTTGCCTGTAGCTCAAAATCAAATGCACCGACATGAAACTCATCAAACTCTTGTGAGGAAATGAAATAATATGGAGATCATTTCCAAAAACGCTGAACCATTTCTTTACAACACTTACACTCACTGTTTCCTGTTGCACATATTGTGTCGCTCGCCATAAACTCTCTGCTGTTCACTCACCTTCAAAACCCAAAACGGTCTCGGCTTCAACATCCATCACACTTGGGCCCGGCGTGTGCATTACAGTGGACACGATGCTGCTCAGCACCTGGTACTCGTGGGTCTGCCTGCACATTGTAGAGACTCCAGTGGAGGCTGACACTCGCCGTCATCAATCATTAATCAATCATCATTAATTAAAATGGCTGCTTGCTGCTTGTTTCGTGGCCCTGCTATACAATCGTTCTCTGAATGAATCATGAAGAGCTGCTGCTGTAAAACACATCGACACCGCTTTGCTAATTTTAACGCACATAAACTCCAGTGCAGATTATGTGTAAGTGCGATAATGTTGGAATAATTCACGCTGCATCTGAAGATGTGACTTCTCATAAAACACAGGGTGTAGCCGCCTCATATTACTGCATCGGATTTGCGACGTGCAGCTGACTCGTCTTCTCCCTTGTTTCCCTTGATAAGCGACTCGTGTTGTTGTTATTCTTACAAAACTTCATTATAGATTGTGATCAATTTTCATCTTTTGGGCACACTCTGCATCACATGAACACGGCGATCTGGGGCGCTCGCAATCCATTTTGATAAGTTTGCTATTTTTTATCAGCAGCATTCGGAGACGGAGTGAAATGAGCACACAGGGCTCATCTTCTCTCTACTTCTATGCTCAATTGAATAACTAAGTGAAAAGTGTGATGGTCAAAATTAGAGCATGAACCAATCCAATCAGGCTTTTATCTCTTTTTCTCCAAGGCTACTGTATGACCTTTTCTTCCTCTAATTGGTTTACGGAAAGTCTCTCACAGCTGTGCTGAAGCTGGGTTAGATAAGTAAAGGCTGTTTCAAATGTCTTTTTTTTTTCCTCTCCCATGTGAGAACTAAATCATTCAAGCAATGTCATGCATGATTAAAAGAAATACTTCTTTTTCATACACTGCGAGGAAAAAACACAGCGTTTGGAAGTTCATCGAGGCTAATAGATTATTCAGCTCTTAAAAAAATGAATCGGAATCAGATGTCGAGCAAAGGAAATGTGATTTTGCTCGCAGCGTAATAGTTTTATAGTTCATAACTAATTTTTCGAGGTCAAGTGGTTCTTCTTGGCGAGGTTGGAGAAGTGATCAGGTAATCAATGATAGCCTTGTCTCTCACTCAGGCTAAATTCACAGTATTGATCAGTTCCAATATGTAGCAGTATTATAGTCAACTTTAATTTTTTTTTTAATCAGCTTAAGATGGTGAACTTTTAAAAAGAAGAAATAATTGAAGCTACCAACCACAGCTAACTGAGTTGGTTGTTGACAAAGACTGTGTGAAGAATGAATGAAGACAACATGACTTCACTTGTTGATTGTTTGGAGCAGGAAGTGACCATATTTGGATATGAAGGGAGGAGGGAGGAGGCGGGTCTGACCCTTGAACCTGAGGATACTGACCAATGTGGATGAGACTGGAGTTCACCAGTGAATGAGCCTCAACACCAGCTGTAAATCATTGGAGAACAGAGCTGTCAATCATAATAACCACGCCCCTAAATCATATTCTTTTTGAAGATTTTCAGATGGACCACCTTTCAATCAGACTAGCCCCGCCCCTAACTCCTCCCACCAGATCTCTGAGAAGAAGAGTTGACTTTATCTGATGACATCAGAATGACTTGTAGACTGAAAATTTCAGGAAATGAAAACTTGTGATTTTTGAATTGAATTGAATTGAATTGGAGGATGCCTCTAGTGGCTGTGGGTGGTAGTGCATTTTTAGCACTTCTGCATTGGCTTCTCAGTCCACACAGTCTATGCTCGTTAAACAGGATTTTACCCAGTTATAATGTGGAGGAAAACAAAGACAGCAGCTCGTCTATATTATCAGACAAACCACTTTATTTAATTTAATTTACATTCACCCACAGTCTCACCTGTGGCGGCCCCGTCGGGAGCAGTAACGGGTTCAATATCACGCTCAAGGACACTGTGAAGTGTCGACAGGAGCGGTCGGGGGTGGATCCATGTGATTGACCTGCTCCACCATCTGATGGGGATTAATTAATGAAAACAGGTTGACAGAGATCGGTTGATCAGTTTTTATGAACCAACACAACCTTTAAATATTCCTGCATGTAATCAACAGGACAGCGGACACACTCCTTTCTTGGACAAACCCAAAACGTCTTGACACAGACTGTGTGAAACTATGACTCTAACCTTTTTCTAATTAATGACATCTTTTGGTGAATTCGTCAAATAAAAGCAATTCATCATATTTCAGTTATTTCAAGACCCTTGCATCACACACGGATATAAAACACCTGTGTTTTGTGGTCCCTGTGTAAAAAGCAAAACGCCGCTGTGCCACAGTTGTGGTGGATTAACTGCTGAAGCTCCCAGAGAGCAGCATGACTCCATGTCTGTTCCCATTCATTTGCACCATGTCACCTGAATGTAAAGTGTATGACTGAGCAGGAACGTGCAGGAAGGGAAACAGAAGCAGTTTTCATTAGTTTTGTGAAGTTATCAGTCTGTCAGTCATCTTCTACACCTGCTTCTCCACACTTGGGTCACAGGGGTCTGCTGGAGCCTATCCCAGCTGTCATGGGGCAGGAGGCGGGGTCACCCTGGACAGGAACCAACCATTCACGCTCCCACTCACACCTATGGTCAATTTATTTTGATCAATTCACCGAACACGCATGTCTTTGGATTGTGGGAGGAAACTGGAGAAAACCCACCATGCACATGGAGAACTGCTTGTAATCATTTGGCCATTTATTCATTTGTTTCTCAGAACTTGGAGCCTCTCCCAGGTCAAAGGTCAGCCACATGGAGAGGCAGGTTCGGGCCTTCCCGAACTATTGGAGAGTTTTGAATTCAACATGGAAAGGATCTTAGATCTTAGAGATTATGTCACCCTGACCATCAGAAAGTAATGTCCTTGTTATGAATATAATAAGGATGTTATAGTAAGGACAACACATTTTATTAATGTAGCACTATACAATGAAAAAGATACATATCAAAAAACTACTACTGTCAAACAATTAAACATTTTAATCAGATTAATCACAGGTTAGCTGCAGATTAATTCCGATTAATCACCATTAAATATCATTACATTTTAATTGATATAAATTGTTTTGCATGAGGGTGGTTTGTCTCAAGCTGGGTGATGCATTAGCCAAAATGCTAGCAGTATGTGCTAATGTATGCTTTGTGTTAATGTGGTGTTTTAAGCTGAAAGAGCTTCAGTGAAAAGAAAACTTCTTCCTGCAGAGTGTCAGTCACATTTCCTATGGAGAGGACCAACCTGCTGTTTAGCATCTTCCATTTTGATTGGTCGGTTCTGCTTCCTGTCACCACAGGATTAACTTCCTGTTTGTGCATGATGGCGACTCCACTTGGACAAACTGCCTGAAATCCAGAGACGTTGCTGCAGATGGATTAATTGTGTTAAAATGATTAATCAGATTAATCATGATGATGGATTAATCTGCGTTAATGCAGGTAAAAAACTACAGCAACAGACCAGTGTTATTAAAAGCAGATCTAAAGAGGTTGGTTTTGATGAGTGTTTTAAACCTGGGCAGGTCGGTACAGTCTTGGATGGTTCAGGAGGAACGTATGAGGGCGGGAGCTGAAGCTCTTCAGGTCAGAGGCTGCAGGACGTGGTGTGGTGATGGAGCAGGTCAGTGAAGTAGGAGGGACCAGGTTATGGAGGTCTTTGAAGTTTAGGAGGAGAACTTGGAAAATGGATGTGTTGAGGAGGAGGAAGCCGGAGGAGGGTGTGGAGGACGGGTGTGATGTGGTCACAGGAGAAGATGTAAAGCAGAGTTATGGATGGACTGGAGATTACTGAGAACTTTGCTTGTGGAGATTACTGTTGCAGTGTGGATGTTATGAAGGCGAGGATGAGGGTTTCAGGGGTAGAGACGAGTTATGTTTTTGAGGTGAAGCTGTTTTCATGATGTGACTAATGTGTTGTTGAAAAGTCGGGTTATTGTCGAAAATGACACCACGGTTGCCGATGTGTTGAGGTGAGGCAGAGAGGAGATAACGATGGTGAAGCAGAAGTTGTGGGTGGTTTTGGTGAGGGACTCATGGCCGATGGTTATCATGTCAGATTTATCACAGCTGAGTCGAAGGAAGTTGGCTCACATCCATGTTTTTATTCCAGTAAGACAGCCGGTTAGCGTAGCATGGGTTGCTGTGGTGATGGATTTCATGGAGATGTAGTTGGAGAGGACCCAGCACCGACCCCTGGGGGATACCTTATCCTGCATTTCACTATGAATGCTGCATTATTGGGTTTTCCTTCAAGACGACTGAAAGATTTGTCTTTGTGTTTTACAATATACTGTATTTCCTCAAATAGAAAAAGGTGGTGTACCACAAGCTGGGTCTGTAAGAACTTCCTGGGTCATGGTGAATATGAACAAATAAAGTTCAGACCCCAAATTCAGGCCAGATGAATGAATTAGACACAATGTGGCTGAAAATATTACACAATAAAACCATGGTTGATAAATAAATGGTTTATTTTAATGATAGTTTGCTAGTCCCGCCTCTAAAGCAAGCCAGCCTCAGATAATGTCCTGGTTTTGACAAATAAAGGTCCAGGCCATTATTTGAGGACTTACAGTAGATCATATTTTGTTGAGTAAATCTATAAAAAACTAATTTGTTGCTTGTCTCTCAAATTTTGAATGGGATTAAACCTGGTGTGCAGACATAAGGAGTATCCTCCCGTTAACTGTAAACATGTGATCATCACTGCTGTGTTTACATGAGACATCCTGTAGGTCATCAGCCCCACATCTGCACAGTCTGAGTCTACAGTCTGAGTCTCCCTGAGTCCATGTGCAGGGTTTTGTTTGGACCTGCAGACCACGGCGAGGAGTCGGAGCTGACTCTCACAAATGACTCACGTAAAGAGCCTTGGCGGTGAGGACGCCGGACGCCGCGCAGGGACGTCAAAGTGAATCACGGCATGCAACACATGGCACCAACTGTTGTGTTTGCCGAGCTACTGTTGTTGGCACAAAGTGATGGCCGCTGCCTGCGACCTGCGACGGCGCAGGATGACGAGCTGTGACATGCAGGCTTTTGTGAAGCTGCAGTCCTGAGAGTGTCGGGGAAGAAGTTCAGCGCCGTGACAGTTTGTGCAGTTTGATGGGGCTGTTTCACAGAAATGCACCGAGCCTTTTTCCCTCAGTAAAAATGATTCTTTTTTTCCATGTCACTGGTTTTCTTGGAGGAAAAAAGAAAGAGAAAGTCTGGGAGTGGAACAGCACACTACAAAAGGAATCCTCATAAGCTGCCAATTTACACTTCTCAGTCCGAACTGATTTCATCACGTTGCCTTAGAACCGTTACAGAAATCCCTGTTTACTTCACCCAGATTTCAACAGTCCTTATCAAACGTTATCTTTGTTTCAATTTGTACTCTGGGGACACAGTCCATGAAATGTCCCACCATCTATTGGATGGATTTTCTTCATGCATGAAAATATTCATGTCAACATCAAAAGAAATTGTAATCATTTTCTCCTGGGTTGTCACCATAGACTGTTGGTAGAAGCAACTGGGTCTCAAAAATGTTGTCAATGCAGAAGTGCAAAAATGTGCAATACCACCAATGGCCACCAGATGCTGGGTTAAAAAGACTCTGGGTTCCATTGACTTCAAATGAGACCTGGGCGTTTTAGATCATCCACAAGTCTAATCGTGGTCCTCGTATTGTTGTAGGGCGGCTGTGGTTCAGGTGGTAGAGCGGGTCGCCTGTGACTCACGAGGTCATGGGTTCAATCCCCGGCTCCACATGTCCACATGTCGAAGTGTCCTTGGGCAAGACACTGAATCATAAGTTGCTCCCAATGGTGGCTAGCACCTTGTATGGCAGCTCGGTAGCCATTGGTGTGTGAATGGGTGAATGAGTTGCCTTGTAAAGCATCATGAAAGTGCTATATAAATGTACCATTTACCGTTTGTATCAAAGTCGCTGTTTGTCTTATTCTGTGTTTTCGTTTCATTCTTTGTTGTTACTTCCTGTTTTACTTTGACAGCTGTGTTTCTTGTGCGTCTTTGTTCCTCTTACTTCCTGTCTTTGTCTCTTTCCACCTGTTTCCAATCAGCCACCTGGATTCAGCTTCATGCTTCCTCCTCTGTCCGTTTGTCTGTTCACCTGCCTCCGCTCTGGTCTCTGTGCTTTGGTTTTTCTATATTCATTTGATTTGTGTGAACTTTCTGTATTGGAGTGTTTAGCTGCAAATGGCAGCGTCTTTACATCAACACACCTTGTACCAGTGAGTGAGATGTAACCAAGCAACAGGAAACAGAATTTCACAGGTGAGGAGTTTATCTTTCTTTAGTCTGAAAGGTGAAACAATGAGCACATCAGCTGTCAAGGAAAAACAACACCTCACATCTCCATCACACAACACATTTAATCTGCCAGCTGCTTTTATTTCCACATGTGGAGATTAGTTTACCAGAGGTGATGTGAAACTATACAATTCTGCACAACACAGGTTAGACAGTGAATCCTCAAACAGGGTGCTTGGTGTTTATTCAGCTGAACTACAGGAGGTAACAGCCTTTATCTGAAGCTCTGAATTCTTCTGTTTGATCAGATTTCAGTACGAAGCCTCGTTTTTATGCTTTAAATGAGATTAATCAAACCATCAAGTTGCTACAAACTCAACACTTCCTTTAACCTTTTCAAAATAAAAGCACACCACTGCCATTTAACAGTATGGAAACCCTTCATTTCTTATTTGGGCTTTTACTGTGAAATGTTTGCACCATGTTTTTCCTTGGCCTGTATTGACAGTAGGGCTGCCGCTAATGAGTATTTTAGTAATCGAATAATCTATTGATTATTCCATCGATTAATCAAATTATTGGATAACTAATGCTTGTTAAGGTGCAGTAATAAATAGCGCTGTCAAACAATAAAAATTTGCACGAGGGGGGTAAGCTGGACGACAGGTTAGCTTAAGTGCTAGCAGAATCCCCGACTAACATATGCTTCCCGTTAATGTGGTATTTTAAACAGGAAGTGCTTCGGTGAAGACTCCTTCCTGCAGAGTGTGCGTAATACTTTGTGTTGGTCGACTGTCCGTCTGGGTTTTCCCATGGAGAGGACCAACGTGCTATTTAGCCTTCTGAAAAAAACATAAAAATCAAAAAGCCGTGCTGTTTTGCATCTTCCCTCTTTATTGGTTGGTTCTGCCGCCTGTCGCTGTCGTGCTTCCTCTTCTTCTTCTTCCTGTTTGTTTCTGTGAATAACGTCAATAGTGGGAGCGATACTGCCCCCACCAGTTCCTGTAGGAAACTGCAACTACAGATGACTATTTCCTGGCTGGTATTTGATTTTACCAATGACAAAAACAATAATACGACGCATCGACTCTTGAATTTCCGCATCGATGAATTTTTATAATCGACGTAATCGATTATGTCAAATAATCGTTGCAGCCCTACCCTCAAATGAAGCAAACCAGGATGCAACAATTCCCAACACAAAGGTTCCACCTCCCGCTTTTCTAGCTCTGTACCCCGAATAAATCAGGTGAATGTTCATGTATACCATAATACCTTATAGTGTAATCAGCTATACACAACATAAAACAATGAGGTGACTCATTTTTAGGTGCACTACACACTGTATACTTTATCTATACCTGAGACAAGTTTGATGTTAAGTGCTGTAATTTTTTTGAGTGATCTTGCACAACAACCTCGGAGGTAAACAAAGTAATATTTATACTATCCTTACATCTCATTGTTCTTTCCTTACAGCCTCCTGTGTATCCTCTGCATATTTGCTGGACATACGAAGGATCATGGTAAAAAGTACAGACCAGAGTCCCTCCTTTGCTGATACTGTAGGTGTGCAGGGATTAATCATCTGTCTGCACCACCAAAGAGCCAGGACCCTTGGTGTGGCTTTGCATACTCAACATGACCTCTCTTCACACATGTAGGAAGAAAATTATTCTTATCTGAACATATAGACGGGATAAGTACTTCCTCCAGAGGGAGATCACATCTACTGGTGTTGATCGAGTGTCAGTACAAATTGAAGCCTGTGATGTTCAGTGTCTCTAGAGAACCTTCCTCCAAGATGATTTCATTAGGTCACATCTGTTTGCAGAGAATTTCCATGACCACCAATGAGTCGGGAGGTGAACCAGGATGAAAAATGTCACTCGCAATAATCCAAAACATTTATAATAATCCTTCAACGAACAGGAAAAACTGTAACAGACTTGATATTTATCTAAGTACAGAGTTAGAAACTCGTCTGTTTAGCCGTGGGAATGTGATTTTTTACAGTACACGCTCACACAGAGCAAATAAAATGCAATCAGTTACGGTACTGTACACAACCTCTGTGATTCATCTCTAACACACACTTTCTCAAAGGTTAATTTTCCGATGCTCCGTCTTCCTTTTTCCACATCCTTCTCTTTCTATGTCACACACACCGTCTCCGAAGCTTTCCAACACACACTGCACTGTTTTATACAAACCGTCCCTCCAAAACACCTGCACACACACACACACACACACACAGTCTCCCTTTAGCTGGGACAGAGGTAAACCAGTGACTTTTGGCCAACATCTGCATCACTGCGTTCAAGGAAAACACACTCCACACAGGCCAATCCCATGACAGCATAAGTGCACACACACCCATGTAGAGAACGTTGACAAACAACATGGTTATAATGATGATGAGGTCTTTGTTGGTGAACTCTGCAGGACCTGTGGCTGGCTACCGTTACTGTAACACACACACACACACACAGAAGCATTTTAATACCCTGCAAACACACACTTTAACCCGCACACACACTCTCATACACGTGGCTGGCCGTCTCCGTTTCACTGAGGTGACTTTTGGCCAACATCTGCATCACTGAGCTCAAACAAAACACACACACACACAATTTGTGTTCGGTGCGGGCCAAGGATGCTGCATGCTTTTGGTCAGCTCTGCTATTCAACTCGCTATTCATAGACGACCACAAATTTATCACTCAGCACTCACTGTGTGTGTGTGTGTGTGTGTGTGTGTGTGTGTGTGTATATACGTGTGCAAGGAACAGAAGAGATGTGCCTTCAAAAGAGGCTTTATTTCACTGGACAGAACAGGAATTGTGTGTGTGTGTGTGTGTGTGTGTGTGTGTGTGTGTGTGTGTGTTCACCCAGTAGTCTTTGTGTTTTCCAGTCTGTAATCATGATGTCAACCAAACCATCTGAACTTTAACAAATGTCCCACACTGACAAACAGTGCAGAGACACACACATTCCTCTGGGACCTTGAATGCATCACAGTGACCATACGTTACGCAGTGAAAGTGGCACACACACACACACACACACACACACACACACTCATGCCTGTGGGTTTTGGGAGATCCTTCGGACGTCGTTCGAGTGATGAACTGCGACTGACCTGCAGCGAGTTGCTTATTCACTTAAGTAAAAAAAATAATGTTGAGAGCATCCATGAACCCGTGGCTTTAGAAATCTTTGATGTAAACTCAATTTAGATCATTTTAAATTGTTACATTTTTCTATAAACAAAGAAAAATCACATTGATTTAATTCTTACAATGATTTTATCTTAACACAATAATCTGTAGAAAACCAAATAAAAGATATGCAGTCTAGATGTCGTGGTATATTTAATGGTTTATAGACGATCTAAACTGCTTCAGATCAGATATTTCTCAGTGAGTTTCATTAAATCAAATGAAGAAACTGTATTTAGATCTCCTGGAAGTCTGGATCTATGTGACTGATCTTTGTGTTTGAAACCCTTTGAGGTTTGAACTTACAATATTATGTTAATTACCACCTCTCATCAACTCACAGTAACCACCTTGTGCATTAATTACACTGTGCTGTGCTATCATTTCATGTAATTGTACAATAATTTCATATCTGATCTTATATTTTTTTCATATTATTTTCTATTTCATATTGAAACTTCATTATTATTTCTTTGTGACGGTTTTCTGATTCTTCTCAGATTCAGAGGAAATGATCAAAAACATTATTTTTTAAATTCAATTTTTAAGACAGAAAAAATAAAGTAGCCATTATTTATTGCCTGATTATGTAACAACTGCCACCTCTTCACTGTTGTTCACACAAATCCAGCTTTTTACCAGTAGCAATGTTTAAGTATGTTTTCAGGTAGGTTGTCTAAGAGCGAGCAGCTAATTATTAAAGACCAGAGACTCTGCATCTTTGCCACTGCAGCAAAATCAAGCAACAATACACAACACAACAGAAACCAGCTGATATTTCTGACTGGAGTCTGTCTACAGACTTTCATTTAGAGAAACTCGCCACTGACCAACCTCTGGCTCGGTCACAGTCTCTCCCATGACGTCTGTATTGAGACTACAGAGCTCGCTTCTTATGACTGGTTGAATACCCAGAGTTGCTGATGTGTGTAAGTCTCACAGTCCCTGAACAGGGGCTAATTTTAAAATCTTTGCATTATGTTGCTGTAAGATCAAACTTTCTTCTTCTTTCCAACAAACTTCTCTAAGTCTCCTTTGTCCACATGTAGCTTTTTGGAAACATGTTTCTTTTATAATTCAGTCACTGTTAATTTAAGTAGTTTGCTGTGTTGTGTTGCCCAAATGTCAGGATGAGTAATCAATACAAAACAAATGCAGAGAAATCAAGAGACAAAGGAAAGGACAAAGCTAATGAGAGGAAACCTGACTCCTGTGGGTTTTGGGCCAGGTTTCACGGTGGCGAGCTGAAGTCAGTTGACGCCGGCGACACTGTTCACCTCCACACAGGCAAACTGATGGAGGTAGGAGGCCGTCATTAATGTGATATAAGAATTGTGTAGCGTTGACTCTGAATGCTGCATAGCTATTTTATAACTGACACAAGAAGCTTCAACAATGTGTTGGACGTGCTTCACCGGGCGTGTTGGCTCATGACACTGACTCAGTTTGTGAGCTTCCCACTGAAATGAATAAATGACGATTCTCAAAAGCCCGGAGCCTGGATGGGCGACAAGCGGAGCTATCAGGTGACGGCTGAGATTTATTCGGGGTTGTCGTTGTCTGTACATGCGCACGCTTGCTGTTTTATGGTTACAGCGAAATCGCAAACAGATGAGACGAATAAAGCCGATGAACGGGAGTCATGCTGGGGACATGCAACAGGATTACTGGGCTGATTTGCACCAGATTTGTCTTGGCGATCAGAGGGAAGCCCTGATTAGAGGTTTGGTTGGTGCTTTTTTTATAAGGTCTGGTCCTTACCAAACTCATCAGTCCTGTTTGGACCTGGTAACCTTTTCTATTCAGATGCTGTGTATTCAGAAACAATGATTACAGCTCATTACATTTGATTTTCTTCTGTGAGAACCTGCTCAGCTGAACAGTGATGCACCACCGGCAACAAGGTGGAGTTAAGCTATAACTTCACATGTATCCCCCAACCAGATGTGGGTTCCTATTAAATATTGTCGGGGTGGTACCTGCTGGAAAGGTGGACGAGACTAATTATGGAAAAAGTTTCCTGGATTATCATGTAACAAACTACATGTACGACCTGTGGTTACAGAGAAAAGTGGTGAGAATCAGCTTCAGGGTCGACTGCATATGAAGCCAGGAGTTTGGTATTTGGACTTGAATAAGATATGAAGGGTGAAATGAGGAGGCGGTTCTGACCCTTGAACCTGAGGGCATTGTCCAATGTGGATGAGACTGAAGTTCAGCAGTGACTGAGCATCTAAACCACCTGTACATCACTGGAGACCAGAGCTGTCAATCAAACTAACCACGCCCCTAAATCTTCCTCTTTTTGAAGCCTCATGTCTCCTTAATGTTGAATGATTCTCAGATGGACCAGATCTGTGAGAAGAAGAGTCGACTTTATCCAATGACATCAGAATGACTTGTGGAAAAAATGTATTGACTGAATATTTCAGGATTGAAAATGAGGATTTTTGAATTGAAGTCAGTTGGAGTTGGAGTTTTTTGGAGCCAGCATCTAGTGGCCATTGGTGGTATTTCACTTTTTTGCACTGTGCATTGGCTTCACTCTTGATACCTGGTGGCTTTGTCCATTTATCTCTATGGGCGGCACAAAGCAAACTGTTGGTGTTTTATTTATTGAGTTTTGTGGAGACAGCACCTAGTGGCCATTGGTTGTATTGCACTTTTGCATTTCCACATTCACTGGAGTGCAGCAGCGACATCGTCAGCACCAGTGACAGCTATTACACCGTGTTTTAACCAGTGGCTACCTTCATGTGCATTTGAGGTTTTTTGAAAACCCAGTTTTGCACTGGTACCGATTTCTTTGCCATTTCAGAAAATCAAATAGTGTCGTTGGAGCCTTAAGCAGAGCCTGAAGTTGTCTTGGACTGTGCCGAGTGCAGATGTAATCTCTGTAGAAGAAGTCTCCAGGGCAAGCTTTAGAGTAAACCAGCCACTGAAAGTGTGCTATTGCTGGTTGTTTAGCAACTAAGTGTTTACGTAACCTTCAAGAGGATTCAGATTTAAATCAATAATGGCTGAATTTAATTTCTGAAGATAACGCTCTCTCTGCTTCCACTGTTTGCGTTCAGGACATTGTTCAGTCAACTGGATGTGGCTCAGAGCAACAAAATGTCATCACAGTGTTAGTAAAAGTTTTAGTAAGAGTTCATAGGTGGATATGTCTGGGATGTAAGAAACTGAAATATTACAGATGTGTTTACTCTGTTAAAAACCAGCCAAGTACAAAAGCAGTGAATGATTAACAAACAAACACACAACAGATTCACGGAAATCTTTTAAAATGAAAATAGCTCTAAATGACTGTGGACTGGAACAAACATCACCTCATAAAAAGTGTTTTTCATTCTTAATTTAGTGACGCTCTGGACAAAGTGGTGAGTTTGGTGTGAAATGTACTGAACAGGCTGATGTTTGACTCACATCTTTAACCCAAAATACTTCAATATTCCAGCTAAAAAATGCACAAAATCAATGAATGACACACGATGAGATCACAGTGTCTCCATCTCTGAGATCTGTGTGTGTGTGTGTGTGTGTGTATGTGTGTGTGTGGTCGTTTAATTATAATGAGCGGGGTGACAGAGTTCCTCTTCCAGGAACAAAAGCCCACAGACAAACACAGGCCGAGAATGAAGAGCAGTATATATAGTTACACTTTACTGGAAGAGGGACGGAGGACGTGTGGACGGATGGATGGATGGACGGGCGGAGGATGGAGAGAAAATAAATAACGACATATATCATATTTTTCTAAGGCAACGTAAAACTCATGTTATAGTCAAACAAGGCAGTAATTATCTTGTTGGTGAAGCTCCTCTGTAAACATGTGAAGGACCAAAGCTGCAGCTGCTCCTTTCTCCACCAGAGCAGGAAGTGATTCAGCTCCAGCAGCAACCAACAGAGGAAGCCGACCTGAGCTCACCCACAGCCACCACCTGCAGCTGTCACAAAGAGGGTTTCCATGGTTACAGTACCGTTGGTAGCTGCATGTTTATGTGAAATCTTGTGAAATTTCTGGCTTGTTGATGCTAAATGAAGGCTATTTATACCAATACAGCCATAAAAAAACATATTCATCCTCTGTTTTTGAAAACTTCCATCATTATACCAGATATCTGTTAATTACCAAGCAAATAATAATAATTAGAAACTTTACTTTTATTTTATTTTTATTTATAGAGCACTTTTCAAATCAAACATTACAAAGTGCTTTACATTAATAAAATACAGCACACATGAAAAATAAAATACTATAGTGCGCACCAATACAAAGCAACAATTTGAATTAAAAATC
>OOFC01029175.1:0-27146 GCA_900323345.1 Pseudochromis fuscus | reverse complement strand
GTCTCCCTGTAGCTGGACAACTGCTGCTGGATACCTCTGAAAATAAAACAGGACAGAAGCATGAAGACCTTTGGCATTTTTAATAGCAGGTCATGTTACAAACCAGATAGTCTATGTATAAATGGGGGAAGCAAGGGGCCACTGTGGGAGTACAAAAAAGTGTAATACCACCAGTCACCACTAGATGCTTGAAAAAAAAAAACTCTGGCTCCAAAGTGAATAGTCACTTTCAATCCTAAAATACTCAGTACATGTTTTCCACAAGTCATTCTGATGTCTGATTAGTTACCACTCCTATTAGCCACCTGGTGGCAAAAAAATATATAATTAAGTAGATGTTGGGCTTTAAAAAGACACATTTTTGGGGGCGTTGTTAGCTTGATCGACAGGTCTGGTCTCCAATGCGCTTTTCGCTGAAGTCAACTTTCATACACATTGGGCATTGGCCACTGGTTCAAGGGTCAGACCCGCCTCCTCACTCCTCCCTTCATATCCAAATATGGTCACTTCCTGTTCCAAAAAAACCAACATGGCGCCCTTCAAATACCAAACTTCTAAATGTGAGCCCACAAACCAACGGGTGACGCCACGTTAGCTTCGTCCATACTACGTACAGTTTATGGTAGGAACACATCACAAAGACAAAAGACAGTACTACACTTGTCTTGCTACATATTTTTACAGGAGCATGTTGCTCTCACACCAGAAAATAAAGCAAAGTTTACTATTATGTTATAACATGATACCGACTGAGACCTTGTGGTGCTGGGCAAGAAAATGAGAGAAATCACCTGATGTGACTCGTGGACATGGGTCTAATTATGTGTGCCGTGTCGCCTCCTATAAATAAAGCTGTTTCATGTCTGTATAAATGAAGCGATTTATGACTTTTTGAGACTCATTGTTTGGTTTCATGCCGCTCCATCAAACAGCCATCCCGAGATCACCACTGGTTAATTCACCACAGAGGTCTAGAAACTTTAACAAAAGCCTCACTGTACTTTGGGTCATAGCAGACCCACTTGCATGCAACAGAGATGGATTAGCTTGTTTCCATGGTAACGTGATGCCAATACCTCCAGACAGACTTTCTGCACACATATACTTCTGACAATGTGATCCACTTCTGTACATTGTTGCTTTCTGATGTTGTCAAATGACACTTTTATTTTTAAACTATTCTGAAAATAGATTGAAGAGTAGATTTTGGTACTTGTTTATCACCATTTTGGTTGTTTTTTTGTGACCACACCCCTAATTATGCAAACTTTAAGTGTTCAGTTATATGAAAATTCAGCTGTCGTACGGTTAACCAGACCAAAACTAGTCTTCAAGCAGGTTCATTTCTCATTTCAATTCACATTTTATCATGGGGGACTTTGAGGATTGACTCTTTTTTGGAGCCTCCAGTGGTCATTTAGGGAACTGCGTTTTTTTAATACTTCCACACTGGCTTCATTTTTCTGCTTGGGCTGAACATCCACACAGCAACATGTTTTGAGCTAAATGTTAGCATGCTAGCACACTCAAAATGACAATAGTAAACTTGTTCAGCAAGTACACAGTCTGCCACATTTCCCAGCAGAGTTTTGCACATTAGCACGCTAGCATGTACCAATTAGCACGAGACACTGGGTCTGGTGAATTGATGAACTGGTTCAAAGGTTCACACTCCTGACTCAGGGACAGAAGCTGAGGCTGATACAAAAGTCAAACAAGAGTCTTATTTATTGTCATGTAGCTAACTATCTAACTATGATGCTGCTAGATTATTCATTCAGTTTTGCTGGAGCCAATCCCAGCTGGTAACGGGTAAGAGGCGAGTTACAAACTGGACAGGTCACCAGACTGCAGCTAGATTATAATCAAAGTATATTTATTAACATATTATTAACACCAAAAGGCAATACAACTGTTGACACCAAGGTCATCCTCTAAGGACCATGCATGCCCCACCTGATATTTGACCTAGAAAGTGAAAATTCTGATTCACTGCCACGATAATGAAAAAAACCTGGAAATCAATAAACTTTGATTAATCTACCAAATTTAAATATCTATACAACAGTGTATGCCAATCTGTAGACTGGTTGTTGAGATGTTTCACACAAGTCCAAAAACGTCAAAGTGGAAAATTTCGTTATGGCACAAAGAGGTGGATAAAAAATACACAAATATGACAAAAGGAACATGTTTTTGCTCCTATATGAGTTCGACTCCAACTCCACAGACTGTAAAATCAAAAATGTGAATGGGTGATAAGATATTATAAAAAAAAAATTAGAAAAGAACAAATGTTTTATTGGATAAATAATAAATAAAGGGGAGGAGAGGCGAACTGAAACCGGAGAGTGAAGGAGACAATCGTTGCATTAAGTCCAGTCGATATCACTGTTCTCTGTACTGTTTGTGTGCTTTGGTGCAATCAACTTTTTTGTGTGTGTATGTGTGTGTGTGTGTGCTATTGTTTCAGGCCGCTTTGCCGACACGAGAAACTCTTCAAATCGATTCGAAAGGGGGGGAGGGGGAGGGGGGGATAGGGTGTGTGGAAGAGTATTGGTTTTATCTAAGGCGTTACAGTATGCTGATTAATTGGATTTCACACTGTGGAGATTGAGGAGAGAGCAAATAGAGGGGAAACAGACCAAAGAGGAGAAGAAGAACTGATGGGCTGAGAATCAACAGAGGAGAGGACAGAGAGTATATCCATTTTTATTTCATGCAGTCAGGTTTTTTTTTTTTATTTGGGGTGAATGGATCAGCTAAAAGCAAATAGCTGCAAGACTTTCAGGCAAAACATAGACTGGGCCTCAAAAGTGAAGCTAATGCAGGAGTGCGAAAAAGTGCAATACCGCTAATGGCCATTAGATGCCGACTCCAACTGACTTCAATTCAAAAATCATAATTATCAACCATGAAATACGCACTCAATAATCTTTTTCCATAAGTCATGCCTAAGACCCGCCTCCTCACTCCTTCTTTCATATCCGAATATGGTCACTTCTGGCTCCAAACTTCTGGCTTAAAAAAAAACCAAACAGATGACGTCACATTAGCTTCGTCTGTTATATACAGTTTGTGAATTCAGCCGTTTGGATCTACACAGGAAGCAGGTCCTGTTTCATCGAGGCGGCCATCTTGAACAGATATGTTTCTACAGTAGCCCAGACTGGACAAACTAAACTCTGACTCGACTGTGAAGATTTTGTTTTTTAAGTCTAACTTTGGTGAAACTGAGACGATAAAACACAGAAAAAGAAGAAGAAGCAGAGCAGCACTTAGGAAACAAAAAACATGAAAGCAGAGGAATCAGTGGTTGGTTGAAGGGAACTTTTGATAAAGAGAAGATCGTACTTAGCAACCAATTGTGAATCATTGTCGTCAAAGAAGAGAAAACACGAAGAAGCAAAAAGAAACGACAACAGACAGAAAACAAGGAGAAACAATGGTGTTGTCTGTCCCAGATGAAAGTCTCCGATGAAGGACAAATGTTTTCACACTGTTTCCTGCCGGACAGATGATGTAGCCGACCAATAGAAATGCAGCTTGTGGTCTGATAGCTTTAGCTAAAACATGGCCTTGGACTTCAAAAAAGAAAACTTTGCACTGCTGTCAGCCACATTGACAAAAATCTCTATCTTACTTCGAAGCTAGGAGCTGCACTTTTACAGACCACAAACTTCTACAGACAGATTACAGCTTCTCCATGTGGTTGTAGGCAACTTTGATACTGTGCATGTGGAATAGTTTCACACTGTTCCTTTAAAATGTACCTGTCTGATATCCCTGTGTTTCACCACCACAGCTAATAAATAAAAGGCTGGAAACAGATGATGTACAGCCTCAGGTAGAAGAACCTCCCACCAAACAGACTGAGAAATAAACTTCCTCACACATGCTAACGGAGAGGAATAAACAAGAGAAGAAGAAGCTGTAGAGGAGGAAAAACTATGGAAAGAGAAGAGATCGAAAGGAAGAAGAAGTGGAGAGGAGGTATAGAGAGAAAGGACAGAGGAGGAGAAATACAAGAAAATAAAAAGAGAGAAAATGTGTGTTAAATGAAGAGAGGAAAGAAAAAGGAGAAAATCAAAAAGTTGATAAAAGAGCAGTGGTTGTGTATAAAAGGAAACAAATGTTTTATTGTGCAGCGTAATGTTACAGATGTTTCCTGCAGTTTTTAAAATTAAATGTAAATGTTAATCAAGTTACAAAAACAATGTAAAGCACCATGAAAGTCCTACAACTGTGAAACAAATCAAATTTCTACATAAAAACATGGTTGACGGAATTAATGATAATTAAACATAAAATAAAGCATCGGTTGTGTAATTTTATGTAGATTTGTGTGTTATTTGACAGACACATTATTTGAAATGACAAAGTATATCTGTAAGTACAATACTGGATGTTTTATTAGTTAGGTATAGATATGTTAGGTTGGACTGGATTTCAATTTTGGAATTTAGTTGAAAGAAACTGAAAGATTGAGTTATCTCAACTAGAGAATTTTATTGTAACTGATGTGTAATAACATTAGTACGTTATATCAAGTTTAATGAGTTTGACTAAAAATGTTGATAAAAGAGGAGGGGTTGTATATAAAAGGCAGCAAATCTTTTATTGTAAAGCGTAATTCTAAACAAATAAAAACATTTATTTGTTTAGAATCGATACAAAGTCATCTCAACTTAACTTCTCAAATTCAGAAAACAAAAAATTTAACTTTTCTAAGTTACAGTGTACACATGTAAATATCTTCCACTCAACAACAAAAAGCCAAAAATGACACAATATCTTGAGAAAGTTACAAACTGTAATTGCTATTTTCTTTATTATTTCCCATTATTTTACCATCTTTTTTAATAACTGGACCATCTGCTGGAGATTTCAAGTTTTTTTTTAGGGTGTACCAATTATATCATAAGGTTTAAATGCTCTTTTAAAAATGTTTTTCCTACCAACCACTTAAATGAGAAAATACATGAATATATTATTAATAACAGTAACCTTTAAGAACATGTTTATATCCATTAACACACAGCGACAGACAGAAGAGTCCTCATGATAGTCACACTGTACAGTTGCTGCAGTCCAGTACTTACAGACCGGGGTTCAGCGGTGCAGCCTCCTCCCCCATCAGCCCCGCCGTCAAAAACTACAAATCCCAAAAGGCAAGTCCAGCATCCAGTTGTGTCCAGTTCTTCAACATTGCTCCTTTGGATGTAACAGGACAAACTGTTCCTCTAATTACACCCTTCAGAGATACAGAGGACCCAGTGGGTGCAACACAACCTGCCTTTGGAAGTGTTAACACCTGCCCACACACACTTCCTAACACACAAGAAACTGCACACACACACACACACACTTCCTGGGAGATATAACCAAAGGTCATGGAGAGGTCACCTGCTGCTGCAGCACCGCAGGATTTACTTCCTGATCCATGACTCTCACTGAGCCTGTCCCAACCTCTGGCTCTGTTCAGCTGCTAATAGAGTCAGACCCATATACAGCACAGGCTTGATATATGGAGCCACTGCCATTGATTATATGTTTATTGTTGGATTGATCGATACTACATCGGTTGTCCATGGGAAGTCTTTAAACTGAATTGAATCTGGCAGATTCAACATGAATGTGATGGGTTAGGTTTTTATTCCGACTATCGACGTCTTACTTGGTTGTTTTTCGTGGGCGTTATTGTTGACGATAGATGGCTTTAATCCAAAATAGCTTCTACTGGTATTAAGTTTAATAAATCCATGTTGGCTGGATTTAACTACAGTATTAAATGCATTGAGATACTTGGTGCATTCACTCATCCTTACGCCGTCTTATTTCCCCTCTGTCCTTAATGTCGTTCTCTTACTGAGATCTTTAATTATCTCGAAAACTCTTTACTTTTCCGTTCTTAAGTGTCCACTGCTGTCGTCTGTGTCACTCATGACACTGTCACCACCACAGCTTGTTTAAAAGTACGGTCAGTATATTTGCAAGTACTAAATATAATGAGGAAGAACTCCCAGTGAAGAAAAAAAACATCATTTTATTTAGTATTTTAATGTAATCGTTAAACATAATGCGGTGAAATGTGTAGAATTTCATCAACTAGCTTTTATGTCTACATAGCATATCCAGTTAGCGAGGTGCCTGCTGTCCAACAACATAAGATTTTTATTCATAACAGCCAATTTTAAAGTTTTAACTCGGATATTACCACAGATCCTGTACAATTAGCATCAGGCCGTCTCTCCTTTACCATCATTTGTTCCCCAACAGTTATCATGGTGCCTAGTACTGTGCCACACATCAAAGTCCACAGTGAAGTTCATCTACGTGCTCAATAGCTAGCGCATAATTTCCTTTACAATACTGTTTTAACTCTACTTAGCTTTGGAGCAATTACCCTTTAGCATGACGGGTCTTTCAAAATACCACATCATAACAATTAGCTTCGACAACGTGTTTTATGCTACACTCACAGCTTGACACTTTAGCCAGCGTATGCCGACATATCAAAATTTCTCTAAAACAAAATGCCAGCATACACTAAACTATCAATGTATTTTTAAAATGTTGGTGATTTCATAACGAGTAGGATGGATACATAACATATTAGTAACTTATATAGAACATTTCAATAACATACAGATAACTTATGCCAGCGGATGCTTAGCGTGTTGCCGGGGTTTACAACTTATGCCCAACAATAGTTAAACTGACGGGTACTGGCAGGTACTGATAGGACTGACGGGTTCTTCCTGTGAACCCCATTTTTATTCATACCAATTACCCAAAACGCTGCCAATACGCCATTATGCTGTAGCTGACGTCAAATACATCGACATGTGTCGGAGATAAGTTCGATATAAGTTACACACAGATTTATATGCACATTACCCAAAGGTTGTTATCTCAATGTATTTAGACTTCTGAGTTACTTACAAGTAACATGTGTCAACGATCACATAGGTTATTGATAATTTAAGGTCCATAATTGCAGGACGTAGCCAAGTATAGCCTGCACCAGGGGTCTCTAACATGTTGCCCACGGCAACCTGGTAGCCCCCAAGGAGCCTACTGGTTAAGACTTTCGCCAGTTTGCTCCGTGGTCTACGTAATTCACCCAAACAGAACAGACCGCTACAGTTCATGTGCTTGTGCTTTTATACAAATGCAGATTCACCCGAATGCAAACAGCTTCTGCAAGATTTAGCAGCGATATTCTTCCTCATGACTTTCGTTAACAAGATGGTCACATATCACATTTATTTCAAGCTTTTAACTTCTGAAGCTAACAGTTAGCTTAGCTGAATGAGCACGGGTGTTCGTGATTACCTGGTAAATAATCGCAATTTTAATTATACTTTGTTAGAAATGAGTGGTTGAAGGTAGAAATAGGAGCATTATTTTCATTATTTATTATCTGCAGACACATAATTAATGATTAACAGACAGAAAATTGTTTTGGGTTAGGTGAAGAAGGTGCTCTCCGGATAATTTTTTGCTTCAGGTAGCTCTTGGTGTCAAAAAGGTTGGAGATGGTATACGTACATATATAATGCTGCTTCATAAAGGTAAAAGGGATAAAGGTAAACAAAGCCAATATTTCTTCCCATGCTTAACCCTGAGTTTGATGCCTCTCAAAAAGTACCAGTGCTCACTCAGATGTGTGCTATCCCTCCACAGTGTAGCAGAGCCAACAATCTGCTGTGGATTCATGTATCATCCGGTGTCCGTGTTGTCTTGAGTCAACAGAAACCAGGCAGCCAGCGGACGGCCCAACATTAATGTGGCGTGTTACCCTTGTTTGTGTGTGCTTTGCTGTGTGTGTTTTGCTGCGAGTGTGGCAAAGTAGGACATAATACTGTAACAACTGACAACAGGGGCAGGAAATACATCATCTCCGCAAATCAGTCAACCACAACAAGCCATCAGATCCTCGGTCGCAGGTGAGAAAAAAAAAAACCTTTACCACATCAAATAGTGTCGGGAAACGTATGGATGGAGGAGGAGGGGGGTGGCAGATCGTAATGAGAACGAGACAGGGAGGAGGAGGAGGAGGAGGATGGAGCGAAGGCTGAAAAACACCGAGCCAAAGATCAGAGAGAAACGCACAGTGGTGACGGAGAAACAGATAGCGAGCTCATTAAGAAAAAGCTACGGAAATATCCATATTCAAATGTAGTAAGACACAAGGTTAAAGCAAAGTGAGAATAAAAGCTTCACTTTCTTATGCAAACACACTTCTCCTCACTTTCCCATCAGTGGCGTCACTCTCTAGCAACTTGAAAACATTATGTGTGTGTATGTGGGTGCATTTATACATATTTTAAACAAAGAGTCGATGATTCAAAGCAGAAAACGGCATTAACATAAAGCGTCTCATAATTAAGCTGCGCGGCGCTAACAAGCTCCACACTCTGACTGCAAACACAAAGAGAAACCAAAGTTTTGTCCGTGAGAATGGAAATTAAATTGGATTGTGTACGAGAGAAACACATAAAAATCCCTTATTTAGTCTGTTACTGGGATATAAATACCACTGGAAAACACTGTCATTGTTCTTAAAAAAAAATAATCTGTCCATTGTTGAGTTTTTAGAGGAAAAATGACTGATTTTAAAATTACATTGACATTGAATGATTTGCTTTTGTTGCAGCGTGGAGGTAAATTGGTGTGAAACTTTGCAGGTGATTGAGGAAATGAAAATGCATCAGAAAAGCAAAGCATCCATCTCAACACTACACTGTTGTGGAGTCTTTGCATTTCTTACAGAAAGTGACGAGATCTGTCAGCAGAGGGAGAACAACTTCCTTTTTCTAGGTCTTGTGAGTTTTACGGGACATCTTTTTGGGCTGAGCTACTGCTTAAAAATTCTCGAAAACGTGAAACTAGAAAGCACCGAGAGCGCAAACTTCCAACACAAACTGTAAACTGAAGACTGTCGCCCTCTTGTGGTGATATAGTGAATTTTGCCCAATATAACTGATGAGGATATTCTGGTGTTTCAGATTATTTGGAAGACAACATGTAACCATAGAATATATATAGAAATGGATGAAGCAACTACATCTTGACCAAGAGGCTAATGCAGAAGTGCAAAAAACTGCAGTACTCCCAACAGCCACTAGTCTCTAATTGACATAAATTTAAAAAAATCTTTATTTTCAATCATGAAATACTCTTAGTTTTCCATAAGTCATTCTGATGTCATGAGTTAAAGTCAGCTCTTAGATCTGATGGTCCCTCTGAAAATCATTTCATCATTGAGGAGATATTAAGCTACAAAATGAGGAAGATTTAGGGGCGTGGTTAGTTTGATTGACAGATCTGGTCTCCAATGACCTAAACTTGAGTCTCACACTGAGTAGCATCCTCGACTTCAAGGGTCATACCCACCTCCTCACTCCTCACTTCATATCCAAATATGGTCACTTCTGGCTCCAAATAAACCAACATGGTGACGTTCAAATACCAAACTCCACAAAGTCCACGAACCAACAGTTGAGCTTCGTACTAGCTTCATCTGGTCTATATACAGTCTAGTTTTACCTGTACTGTTGTGAACAGACAAAAAACAAGCAAACAAGCAAAACTTGACCTCATCAGCTCAGGTAAATAATGCACCAAGCTGCAAAATGTTTTCTCTTCTTTGTAGTATCATATATAAAGCCAACACTGTGCCACTTTAAGCCCTGTGCTCATTAGTTTTCGACTTTACTAAATCTTTAAAAACAGCTCACAAATATAGAGGAAATGGTGCATTTGTTAGGGACTACTTTCAGTTGCGGATTAATACACATGTGTTGCTCTGGAGAGTATCTACAGCAGCAGGACTGTGTATAATGTAGGACTGAGTCAAAATAAATAATGGAAAAGAGGATTGTGATACATCAGGTTTGGATGCTCAGAAGATTGGAGGAAAGGACGAGTAAAGAAGAGCGATGGACAGAACGAGAGGAAGGATGGTGGAGCGGAGGGGGAGGAGCCTCTCCGCTAACTTTATAGCGCTGTGACAGATGCTTACGATGCACCGTAACTCAGAGCTGGACAGCACTTGGACCTTTACCTGGCAAGGACAAACTGAGAGGACACCCGACAGTGTTTCTTACAGGGCGATCCCCCGGTGCTATTTTAAAATCTGAATTTTGAATATCCTGTATGTCTGTAGGTGTCGGACACATTTTGAACAAATTTAAAACCCTCAACAGCAACAGCATGCAACAGCAACACGATTTTAGGACATAAATTCTTTTTATTTCTCTGGTGATTACAGTTTGATGGTGGTTTGGAAAAGGTGCTTATGTAGGTCATTGACCTTTTCACCTGCTCACCAGATGGGCTCAGGGGAACACTGTGCGTGTGTGTGTTTGGTGATGTAGGAACTAAAGTTAATCAACCTCACACACACACACATTTCAAACACACCCAGAGTTCCTTGAGGGATAAGCCTTGTGATCTTCTATCTTTATCACTGTCAACAAATCCCATGAAAACAGCAAATCAACCATGAATCGATCCCACCAGCAAGTAATGTGGCTCCATCCCGGTGTTGTTCATTTCAGCCTCACAGTTGTGGAGCTGTTACTGACTCAATTTGAGGATGTTTTTCAGGTGGGAATTAAAAAATAAATACACCAGACCTTACAGGGTTAATGCATGCACACTATTAATTTCCCTGTCCCCCACTCGCAGTGTAAAGCAGTTTTATGAATGGTTTCCATAGAGTTGGTTCTCATGCAGGAGTCGTACATCCACAGTCTTATCAATGGTTTTACTCGCCAGGGTTGCCAGGTCTGTTTGATAGGACCTGCCCAACATTAGAGCTGAACATATGTCTCTGTCAAACAGCATTGCTGTGATTGCCAGACATGGTCACTCACAATATTTTAATTAATAATATAGTTACAATACACACAGGATGTGTAAATAGATTGTGTATTTAGTAAAGTAATCAGTCACTTAATGAGATAGACTCATTTAGTGAACTTTTTTATACACCTATGAACTACAATTACTAATTAATCTATTGTATTTTTTTTTATAGGTGATCTATTTTATGTTATTAATTTTGCTACGGGATGCACTTTCTAGTTAACTACATAGACTGTGTATAAGAAATACTCCCCAAAGCAACAAATGTGTATTAATCCTGAAAATGAACAAATTTTCTAGTATATTTATGAGCTGTTCTTAAAGATGTTGAAAACCTAATGATCTTTTGTCTTCATTATGACCTTTAAGAAAGACGATAAAATATTTTGCAGCAAGGTCATTACCTCAGTTGAGGGGGTCACGTTTTAACTGTACAGGAAATGGACAAAGCTATGGTGGCGTTTCCTGTTTTCACATTTTCAAGCCAGGAATTTGAAATTTGAACGTCACTATGTTGGTTGTTTAGGGCCAGAAGTGACCATATTTGGATATGAAGTGAGAAAATTGGGAAATTATTATTTTTGAACTGAGGTCAATTGGATCCAAGTTTTTCAGAGTCAGCATCCAGTGGCCATCAGTGGTATTGCACATTTTTACAATGCATTTTTTAATTTTATTTTTTTGCACTTCCACATTGACATTTTATTTTGTTTTAGGCTTTTGATGACACATTTTTTAGGATGTAAGTTTTCAACCAGGCAGGGTGCCACGAATGTAAAAACAAATCTTTAATAACCCATTATTAGTCTTGGTTTTGTTTTAAACTGATGTCTGTCCTTGCTGAATTTTTACATAACCACGTGCACACAAACTAACGAACACACTGTGAGCAAATATTGAGTTTTAATGAAGTTTGAACCAACAATCGTCCTTGTGTGTCCACTCATTCTCACCTCTTGCTAACAGCCTACCAGTTATCTCTGCTTTCCAATTTCCACAAGTGCTTCCCAGAAATGGTTTTGGACGTCTCTCAGTGCCGGAGCCTGGCTCCTCCACCAAAGCTTAAAGTTACTCTCTGAAAAAGTTAAAGACCCCCCGCCTGACATACACTTGATGTGTCCAAAAATAGCACTGATAAAATAGCTGAGTCCGACAGTCCTTGAGCGTCACTAAAGCCAAACGTTGGCACGGCCGTCCTCCCGGCCCCGTCCCGGGCTTTCATAAAGCACGGTGGCATCAGGCTGGGATCGGGAGCCAGCTTCCACTCTTTGCTTGTAGTGACTCAGGCCTCTGTGGCCGAGTATGAGTCACTCCCCCAGTTCCGGGATCGATATTCAAAAAAGCAGGCAGACATGAATCAAATAACAATGAGTCAGTGTCAGAGAAAATCACCTCGTGGCCATTTAGAAATTAAGCCCTCCAACTTTCCTCGTCTCATTTGCTTCTTTTTAAGGGAGCTTCAGTCCCTCGGCTCTGTTGTGGGATTCTCAAACTCGTCAGCATCCTCCTTCCCTCCCCGCAACCTTCCCTCCCTCCTGCCTTTAATCTAGTCCACACACACTCTTACTGTAGAGGAGTCATCTACAAGATTGATTGGAAGTCATTCGGTGTCCTATAATAGACGAGTATTAAAAAAGTTTCCTCCCTCTCTTGCTATTTGTGAAATTGAATGGAAGGTAAAATGCACGCCAGAATTAGAAACGGGGTTCCTGTTTGCAGCAGCTGTGTGTGTATGTGTGTATGTGTGTATGTGTGCATACAGAAAAGGTATTTGTTTGCATGCAAAGGAGATCCACCTACACTCACTTTAACACCTTATTATTTGCAGAAAATAGTTTATCACCTTTATGGGCTGATAGAAATCTTCGATGATTCAGATTATGAAACCGGCCTCATACAGTGGAGTGTGTCAGGCTGCTGCGCCAAAATGACATAAAAGGTGCGTAAGGAGAAGGCGTTTGGGGACAACATCAGTGAGGAAAAATGCTTCATTAGCATCAGGATACAGTCAGCTACATTATTAACCAAACCTAATCTCATGTATATGCTTTAGCTCCTTAAACAGTTAGTTAAGATCCACTGAACAGATAAAAAAGGTTCGACCCCTAAGCACAAGGGTGGATAAGGTCTGAGTATCTATTACATAATGTGCATGTGAAGATACTATCACCCAAAAAAGATAAAACCCTAATTAGTTAAAATGTTTTAATAAATACAATGGTGACAGAGAACCAGTAGGGGGCAGCAAAACACCACCTGTGCATCCATCAGTGAGAGATGAAGAAGAAGAAGGAAGCAGTAAGAACCAAAAACAATCAAATGTTTTGGCTCTTTGGGTAAAATTCATCATTTTGCCACATTTTAAAGGATTTTGTTTAAAAGCTTCACACACATGCAGGATGATAATGACCACGACTTGAGGTCAGACTGAGGTGGATTGTGCCTTGGCAGAGGTTTGTGCTCTCTGAAGTAAATTCACTAATGTAATCATGCTATTTTCAACCCTTTGTAGTTCTAGAAACGTACTTTACCATTGTCCTATTTCATTTACTGTGGGTGTACCTTAACCAAAACTGCCTGCAAATATTTCACAATAAAAGCCAATAAATGAATGTGCATTACATAAGGTGGATTTTAAATTACAGAAATGATTTACACATAAATGAAAAAGTGAGAGCGACAGTGCAGCTAGACCTGACCTCAAAAAAACACCAAGTATTATCAACCAGGTGGGAACATAATCACTTGTGTTGATTAATTAATTAAAGAAGAATCACAAAAGGCACAATTAGTTTGTTTCTATGGTATAAATATTAAAATCCACATGAAGTAAGATGGGCTTGACCCACCAACCTTTTGGTTAGCAGCTGAACGTGCTAACCGATTGGGCGACAGAGACAAATGAAAACTACCACTTTCCTTTTTAATTATTTTAGACTTACTTTACGATGTTGGCCAAAAAAATTGCATAGACATTTTTTTTGTTCAATCACACTTTTTTCCTGGTTTTAAAACAACATTCATCATGACATTTCACCAAAGCAATTTTAGCCAATAGTATTACTCCATCCACCTGTCAATCAATCTGCTAGTAGCACAGTTCAGATTATCACCAGAAAACATTAACAGAGAGTAGTAGCTGTAGTAGTAATCAGTAGTTTGTTGGAACAGTATCATTAGTTAGTACTTAGTTTGGACGTTATGTGGTAGTAGCAGTAGTAACCTAGCAACGTTAGCTAGCTAGCTGTGGTGTTTCTGTTTCAATGATTGAATAAAACTCTTTTGTGCCATCTACACTTCCTGTTTTTGCCGGAAATACGTCATGATACAAAAGTTAGATACATTTTCAAGCAGACTTTGAAAAAGTGAAAATTTTCTTGTGACATGCTCAGACAGCATGAGTGATAGAAGTAGCACCCAGGTCCTGGTACACCTCAACACACAGACCATGTAAAACGAGACCTCACTTGACCTGATTAGCGTCCTGGGTCAGGTCTTGGTTCCTCTGGGGAGTTGTATTAAGATGATGCATTCACCCTATCTTATCTCTGGTGTCTTCTCTTACTTGATATATGTTTTTTTGGGGGGGGGGTACTCTTCTTACCTCTCCATTAGTGCATATATGTGCTGATCTGTGGCCTGGCTGCTCACCATATGGCTGCAGGGACACGGAGAATCTCTCGCTCTCTAGTCTCCTCTCCGTGTGCCAAGCTCTGCTGTTCCTCCTCCGTCCCTTCCCCTCCCTCTCTTCCGTCAGAGAACTCGCCATGCTGAGCTGCCGTGGTGTACTCTCACCTCCCCCACTCCCTCCATCCCTCCGTCTATCCTCCCATCCTCTCCTTACATCGCACTTTCTCTCATTTCCCTCCAGTTTCTGAACTTCTTGGAGACCAGATCACAGCTTTAAAGAGTATAAAATCTACAGAAGAAGAACAGATGAGGGTGTCGGGAAAGCCCACCACAGAAGAAACGTGACCATCCGATGCCAAAAGTGACAGTTGTAAATTAATACACAACAGTTTGCGATGCTTCTCGGCTAAAACAAACCGTCCTCTCTCCTGTACTTTTCTCCTCATTTACTCTTCTCACCCTTCCTCCTCTTCCTCTCGATATACTTCCCTGACTGCCTTTCCACCCACTCGCTCTTTCTCTCTGTTTCTCACTCCTGCTCTCTCTTTCTGCCGCTCTCTTGTGCCTTCTATATTCTTCTGAAATGGAGCTCATCTTGCTATCAGGAAAAGTGTCTCTAAATATAATTTACTGTGATTCTCCGAACTAATTTCATCACTCACTCAAACAAGAAAAGGCTACAGTGAAAGCCCGGGTACTGGAAATAGGTTCACCCCGAGGTTCGCAATTATCTCGGGACGAGTCGGTAATCCGGCTTATGAACTTTGTTCACCACAGACTGAGCAGCACGGTCAAATAATGTTTTGTCTCATGGACGATTCTCAATTCAACTGATTTGTTTTCAAATATTTAAAGCCATGCACCTTTCTGGGATTTCCTGATGGAGGGAAGTGAAGCAGTTCGTGTTAGCTGCTTTTTAGGGGTGGGTTTGTAACTGGAGTTTGATAAAGGGGGGAAAATAAACAAAAAGACTGCACCATCAGTACTGCAGAAACATACAACTGCGTATTAGGGCCTTTGTAGGTCAAAAGAAAGTACAGAGCCGGAGGAGACAGGGGGATACTCCAAGAAAAAATTTAGAATTTCTGAGATTTAAGTCAAAAGTTCTCACAAAATTAGTCAAAACATTAATTTCTCTGAGATTATAAGAACTTAAATTTGTAAGAAAAAACTCAAATATGACTTTCAGACAACTTTACCACCACGTTTTGCAAGGTTTGGATCAACCACACAGCATGACATTAATAATCTGTCATATTGTGGCCTGCTATACCTTGTAGTTTCTGGATGCTGATAATAATGTGCTGATTCTTCTCTAAAATCACCAGTAAAATAACGGTATACTGGCACCCATTGCAAAGTATAACTTAATCAGAGCTACTGAAGGTGTGATGCTACATTTGTACCAAAATGTTTTAAAACTTGGCAAATGTATTGATTGATAATCACTGTTTTTGAAAACACATTAGAACAACAATCCCATAAATTGGTTACTCAATAATTCTGACCGAGACCAAGGCAGACAAATTTTTATGAATGAATTTCTTTACACTTAGTTTTCTTTATGATTGTCCTGCAGTGTGAGTCTCCCCATCACTAGTTCATTTGATTAAAATCCTCCTGATAACTGATCCCAATGCACCTAAAGAGAATATTGTGAATATTGCTTCAATCTAGATTGTTTCATTCAAGACGAACAGATGCTGGTTAAATGGATTTCTGTGCAACATTCCCACGATGGTGCACCAATCCGCCAGCAGTGACTGGTTTACCAGAGCTGGGGCTGGGCATTTAGAAGAAGACTAATTACCATTGATGTGGATTTTACTCATAGATTAATGTATTTGATGTTTGGAAATTTCCCTATATGTTTGTAACTATTACTGATCACCAGCCCGTGTTTCTCCAGGGTTATCGCTGCTGGTATGTGGCATTGCTTGGAAAAAAAGGTGAGGGGTGTGTCGCTCTGATTACTCATAAACACCAATCAGTGCACTGACAACACATTTCGCATGTTGTTTCCTTTGCGTTAATAGTTTAAATAAAGTTGCGGGTTTAAGTATGGTGCATTAAAGTCGAGAAATTTCCACCAATAGCATCATTACATCCACCTGTCAATCAATCTGCTGTTACTGGTACAGTTCAGATTACCACCAGAAATCACTGACAGCTTCTTTTTGGAGAGACGCTACAGTACTAATGTATCTCGTGATGTTGGCTAGCTAGCTGTGGTGTTTCAATGGTCCAATCAAATCCTGACGAACGTTTTCTCCCGCCTACCTGTCCTATTTTTGCCAGAAATGCAAGTATGACACTCCTGAAAATTCTCTTTTATTGCTGTTTTTAACAATCAAACACTTCTCAGGAGTCTTGCAGGACTTGGAGACACCCGGTGTGTTACCTGCTATCTGGAGAGAGGTAAGGAACGGGTGCTATTGATGGGTGCCCAACCTGGACCCTGCAGCAGCCTGAGGAGGGTGATCTAGTTCTGTGGTGTTGGTGAAGTGGATGTTCAAAAGCACAGTAGCAGTGGGAAGGCAGAAGAAAGTGTGAGAAGAAGAGTGATGAGAAGAAAACTTGGCTCTGCCACACAGACGTTATTATTTAAGCGCCAACATGCAAACACACACTTATAATTAGATAAATATCCAAGGTGGACTGTTTTTTTGGTTAAGAGGAGATAAAGCGGAGAGTGTGGAAGAGAGAAATAAAAAAATAAAAGACAGAACAAAAGATAAAGATAGGGAGAGAAACAGAGAGAGAGAGGGAGAGGGTGGGATGGAGGGATGAGAGAGGGAGGAGGGACAGATGGAGAGAGCACCAGAGCCAACAGCAGAGCTAAGTGGGTAGTGTGCTCCCCAGACAGCGCTCCATATGGCCTGGCAATGCCATACACAGCCAGGCAGCACAAACACACATATACACAGCATGTATACACACACGGACACACACAAAATACTCCTCCACACAAACAATCACATTCACACACACAGTGCACGTTCACACATTAATTACCATGTACCCACACATACACAGAGCTCGGCCTGAGGGGGGGATTCAACTCCCCCCGATCTTTCAAAAAAAATTACAAAACCACTCCATGTGATGTATTAATACCTCCTTTGTACTACGGGCGTGAGTTTGCTGTAAAAAAAAACTATCGAAAAATTTGTGGAGACTCGTCCAGCTCGAGGAGCGTAAATTTTCCCACACGAGCGCAGCTGAAGGGGAGCGCTTGTTGGGTTTTTACGAGCGGTGACACTCCCTTCAGCCGTGCTCAGCTGATTTATTATGTACACCGTTTATTTGTGTGATTCGGAATGAAGACATGCCAGGAAAAAGGTTCAGCGTTTTTCAATCATTACTCCCGACGGTATGTTTTCGTCCAATCACGGAGTCGTACATGAGGTGCTTGTTGAGGTGGAAAATAAGGTCACCTTCAGCGGGGATTGCTCTGCGTTGAATGAGGTTCCACTTCAGCTCTAACTGTTAAATTGTACGTAAAGATTAGAGGCTTGTGCCAATCACCTGATTACGTCTTCTGTAAAAGAAGACTGGAGGTGACGGACACTTGCTAACTTTGAGGAGCAGTTATTTCATCTGATACGAGGTCTTTTGAGGACACATCTACTTATCCACTAGTGCAAGTACAGTTCAACTACAATCAGTGTACAACAACAGACAATGATACTGCAGAAGTTGTACAAATTATTTAATGCAACATTTGCAAATTTAGGTAACTTCGGCTAATGATGTTAGCTTTCTCACTCACATTGCTATATACAGTATATAGTATAAAATAATGTTAATGAGCTAGCAGTAAATATAGAAATGGACAAAGGAGTCGTTGCTCAAAAATGGCTTCAATGCAGAAGTGAAAAAAAGTGCAATACTCCCGATGGCCACTAGATGCTGGCTTAAAAAAACTTCGTCTCCAATTGAGTTCAATTCAAAAATCCTCATTTTCAATCATGAAATACTCAGTTAAAAATGTTTTCCATGTCATTACCATTACCAGACCCGCCTCCTCACTCCTCCCTTAATATCCAAATATGGTCAGTTCTGTCTCCAGACACCAAACATGGCAACGTTCAAATAACTAACTCCTGGCTTCAAAACACAAGCTCACAAACTAACGGGTGATGTCACATTAGCGTCGTCCAGTCTATACAGAGTCTATGGCGTTAACCAAGTTGTGTGGTGGACACAGTCAGTACAAGGTGCAAGGTGGATCCTCATGTAACTTTACGTTGTTTGTAATGTTACCTAATCAAGTTTAACTATTGCTGCTGTTTTAAGCTGGATTGTCAGAGAAACAATGTCCTGAAATCACCCAACTTCTACAGGTGGATTGGGCCCTAATGTCTTCTTCTACAAACTAAACCAGTTCAACACAGGTAACCACAGGTAACTGTGTTTATGATTTCCTGCAGGGTGCATGAAGTTCTTCATGGATCTAGCCTCTGATTTTTTCTCTCCAAGAGCAGCAGATTGATGCATTAACAAAGTTTTCTTCTTGGGGGTGTATATCTTCAGACCCTACTACAGGTTCACCCGTCACAGTATCAGAAAATCCAGGTTGAAGCATTGTAGTCACATCCATGACTTTAAGTATGTTTGACCAGTCACACTACCTGACCAAGCTCTTTGCTTCATTACAACATCAACCACATGTTCAAAACTTTTACTTCTTTCTACTGGTTAAGACAACATGATACACAGGTTTGGGAAAGTGGTGACATCGCCACTGTGAAGCTCGGCCGCGATATGTTTCAGATTAGATGAAGGTATCTGAAACTGTGCATTTAAAAAACAAAACACAGGTTTGAAAATTTTCAGAGTTTTCCGAAAAAGACAATCCAATAACTGTACTCACTTTGCACAAGTTACTGGTCAGGAGAAACAAGGTTGCAAATCCTCAACTGCTTCTTTTCTATGCTTAAGAAAACTACATCCTTCTACATCACCAACTCTGTCGTGGAGAGACGGCCCGAAAGGTTGTACGATTCTGTGTGTTTTCCATGTCAAAGATCAAGAAGACGAGTGGGATGCAGCTACAAAGCGACAACAAGAGGGTTTCTGAATGAAACTTCAAGTATAAAGTTCCAAACAAGATCAAAACCTCGAGCTTTTAGAGGAGTATCTAATTTTTGCTTTAAGCCAAACGGTGTTGTAGAGCTGTAACTAATAACTAATTTGATAATCGAGTCAGTGTCTGCGTCAACTGATCGGATTATGAATTATTCAATGGCTCTAATTTAGCGGCTTTAAAATTTATCGTCAAGTTGTTTAAATTATGTGCTAATTAACAATAAAGACAAGAAAGATGGATACTTCTTCAAAAATACATCTTCATCATCTAATTCAACTTTGCTGCTGATATTATCTGCACTGGCCGCCGCCATATTGTTTACTTGATGCTGAAGGCTACTGAATGCTATGTGTCAACTATTTTTATTAATGTCATAATTGTTGCACCCTTCCTGTATTCACAAAATATTACTTCACCTTTCTTATATGTTTCCATTGTTTCATCATAAATTCATTATATACAGTTTACTGACATCATATTTCAGAATTTGTTTGTACGTTAAATCTGTTTCATCTTGAATTCAACCCTCATACATTTCAGTTATACCATCAAATCATTACTATTCTTTTCTGTTGACTATTACAAGAGAAAATCCAGCCTCAAACAGGTCCAACTATATGCTATCCAAATAGATGCTCAGTGTCTGATCCAGTAAAGATGGAACCCTTTCAGACATACAGAAATGTGAGTGTGTCAAGTCCCTTCCAGATCCCCCGCTGGAGCCGAGACTCATGGGAAGACCAGGATAACAGCCAATCCCTGAAGGAAGTGAGGAAGTGACTCCTCGCCAATCCCAGGGCTCACCGAGGTTACTACGGGGCTGCTGGGCCATCGCCATGGTACCCCGCTATCAGGGGACACCTGGCCAATCACATTTGTTGATGTGAGGTGTAAACATCCTTAACACTGCAGTACATCCGTGTCGCCTTTAAGCATTGGGGGAGGGAGGGGCGGGGATGGTGTCTGTTGTAACAGTGCAAAAAAAAAAAAAAGTTAATTAACACATTTGATCCTGAGAGTTATAATTTGGGAGCACAGTATTTGTTACATTTAATTTGTAGGAGACCTTACAGCAAAACACTGGTTTGAAAAAAATAATACATTATTATTAACACATGGAAAAAACACCACCAGGTCATTAATACTCCTCATTCTGACACCTTGATATAATCATTTGGAGGCCTTGCATGCAGTGATTAACTACAGCCGACGGATTACGCGTTCCCCTACAGACTGAGAAACTTCTACAACTCCTGGTCTTATTAAAAGTTTAAAAACCCCATGAGGGTGACTGAAAAAGTACACAGGGGTCAAGTTTAAAACAAGCCATTTTCTCTCACAGCGCTTTTCAGATTGCCAGCAGCTCAGTCAACAGCTCGCCAGAAGTCCGTTTCCGTCTCCGCTGAGCCGATCAACCTGACAAACGTTTGGCAGGAGCAGACCGTCGGCGGCCAGGTTTCCCTGCCCACTTCCATTTCCTACAGGTGTTACAATAATTCTGTGAATAAACGCTATCGATGTCTGCCATCAAGGGATTTCCCGAATGACCAGCGAGATGCTCTGTATCGCTGTGAGGTAATTAAGCTTCACCTTTCCTGCTAGCAAAACGTTTTAACAAAACAACTTTACAAAGACCTCATGGGACACCACATGATCTCTCTTTAGTTATGCTAACGGTGCCTTGAACACCCTTCTTATGGTATTCATCATCTTTGATCATGGTGCTATGTGGACGGCTGTAAAAAAACCCACACACATTACCTTTACAAAAACTTTACAAAAACCTCACGGGACACCACATGATCTCTCTTTAGTTTGAATATGCTAACGGTGGCTTGAACACCCTTCTTATGGTATTCATCATCTTTGATCATGGTGCTGTGTCTGCCATTAACACGCTTTATCCTTTGATCATTGCACGGCTGTAAAAAAAACACACACACACACACATTACCTTTACAAAAACTTTACAAAAACTTTACAAAAACCTCATGGGACACCACATGATCTCTCTTTAGTTATGCTAACGGTGGCTTGAACACACTTCTTATGGTATTCATCATCTTTGATCATGGTGCTATGTCTGCCATTAACACGCTTTATCCTTTGATCATTGGACAGCTGTAAAAAAAAAAACCACACACACATTACCTTGACAAAAACTTTACAAAAACTTTACAAAAACCTCACGGGACACCACATGATCTCTCTTTAGTTTGAATATGCTAACGGTGGCTTGAACACCCTTCTTATGGTATTCATCATCTTTGATCATGGTGCTGTGTCTGCCATTAAAACCACTTTACATACACTACTGGTCCCAGTTCAGCATCCCCAGCAGAAGGAGTACTGGCTGTGGTGTTTGTAGGACTAACGCGAGGAATACTAACTGTAAAAGCACAGACTGTATAATGTTATAAATGGGGGCCATATTGTGGGATTCCTCAGAGAAGCAGATGTGCTCCAGCTGACTTACTCCGTAATCCCACCTCACTCTCTGATCCAACAACACACTCCAACACACACACACACAGCGCACACGGCTAGAACATAAACACGCTTTATCCTTTGATCATTGGACGGCTGTAAAAAAAACACACACACACACACATTACAGGCCACAGGAGTCACTGCAAACTTGCATTTTAACGCGCAACAATAAGGCGGCAGGGGCGGCAACATCAAAGTGTGATAAAAAAAGAGTGTTTCAAGTAACGCCGGCAATTCAAATCTGTATTAACGACCGCTGATCAAATAAGCAGACATTACACACACACAGCAGTGAGGAAAGATGATCAGCTCCATTATAAAGAATTGCTCCTGACCAAGCCATCAAGCATCCAATCCTCGCTAATTGGAGACGAGATGGGAAGCGCTATTCCAGAGAAAGCTAACCTCTAACCGCCGGCACTCTCGGCGTCGTGTTAGCTGGAAAGCTTGTAAACCAACGGGAGTGTAGAGGTTTAGTGGAAGATAAAAGTAAAGTAAAGAATGTATAATTCCCACTGTAAGTCTGAATATGAAAGTTTACTTTTAGCTTTACCCTCAAGGAATGTGAGTCAACATAGCAACATAGGAGTCTCCTTTCCAGTTATGTCCAGTTCAGCCTCGGTGACCCTGTCTGGACCACGGTGACCTTTGAGGGAAAAGACAGCTTATGTACAGAGCAGAGGAAGATATTATAGCCTGACAGCATCATTTTTATATAACCCTGCTCTTTTAGAGTGCATAGTTATGAAACAGGAGTCAAAGAGCTACGTTTGTTTTTGGTAGCAGGCAGCTAGCTTGGAGAGCATCCGTAGCATGTCTCAGGGTTACCATGTGGTTAGCGAGCCTCAACCGTAGTGGTATAAAAGCTAAGGGTTGAACTATACTTGTCCACATACCGAGCAAGGACGAGTTTACTCTGCAGTTCTTCTCATGAATGTATTTATGTTGGTTTTTCAAAGAAGGATAAATCTGCCATAACGTCGGAAGTAGCTCACTAAAAATAGCACCTGTCACACTGCAGCGCTTGGGAAAAAAACAATCAAATATTGTCGTCAAAGTATTATGTATGATTTTTAGCAGCCTTTAATGATCACCATTTCCCATAATCCCCAGAGGCTAAATGCCACAGAAGAGACGAGTCCGTGCATGAAAGATCACAGCTAGCTAGTTAGCATGTCTGTAAAGAGACTGAATGCTGTTGATATTTTTAGACAGCTGAGATTAGAAAAAATCAAATAATACTGCTGTCACTGCTACACTTTTTCTAATGGGAGCTGCAGATTACAATCCTACACAACAATCCCTTTATTAAAGCTAAAAAGTAAAGGACTTGAATTGAATGCCCTGATTGTCATTTTGAGGACATTTCAAATGTAAACGTACGAGTTTTTGAGGAGGTTAAATTCAGACACACATGATGGAAGTCATTCCTCCAGACGAGCAGCTTGGCAGGAGAGCTGAGCAAACTGTGAGACACGCAGAGCATCTGAATCCAGCCTTAAGCCAGCGACTCGACGGAGGAGGACGACAGCATCAGCTGGTCTCTAATGACTCAACCGGCTCTGGACCGGACTTATCAGACTGACCGCGTCCATCTTTACAAGGGAAGCTCTGCGGCTGCCATCTGATAGATGACAGACAGGAGCTGGACTGTTTAATAGGATGTGAAGTCACTCTGAAGGTAAAGACGTGCAGCTCAGGCAGATTTCCTAAATACAAATGTAAAAGTCTAAATAAATGAGGTGCCTGTGTAATGCTATTCCACTTAGAGTATGATACAAATTGCATAATAATGGCTTGAGTCACACTTGCAAAAGACAGTCACCACAGCGCTGGTTTATCTTTTATACGGTTGACTCATCTGAGGTGTAAAACAGATTTCAAAGCAAAACATGACTGTGAGGCTAAAGAACAGGCTCCTGATTGGACGCTGTTTTGGACCACTGGAGTGAAATGACGTTGAAGTGACGCAAAAGCAGATAATAAGTCGCATTTGAAGCTCTTCAAGTCGGTTTTTAAATCCAAATTCACACTGGGCGGTGTTGAGTTGGCAGCTGATTAACAATTGTTTCCACTCACCGGACGTCGTTTTGCTGCGGAGGTTTCTTCTGCCCAACCAGGTTCACCGTTCTTGCTTGGATGGGCTTCTCTTCTCTAGAAACACACAAAATGAAAAGCATACTGTTAGTACCACGCTTCATTGTTGACTTAGTTTAGTTTGTGTCAACTTTATTGTACTTTCAGTCCTATGCTCAGCTAACGAAGTAAGTTCAGTAAAGTACTTATAGGTACACTCATAAGACATCCTGCATGTGACAGACTTGTTTATATCCTGTACTTGTCTGGTCAGGACTGTAGTTGATATGAACAAATAGTTGCCAAACCCCAAAACAACGCTGGTGAATAAATTAAACATTGCTTACCTGCAAACATTTCACAATAAAAGTACAGGTAAATAAAAGGTTTTTATCAATTGAAATACAAGTAGTGGACTTTTATTGTGAAATGTTTAAAGGAACCATTGAGTTTTTATTTACAGAATAATGCAAAAACTTTAATATTTTGATAAAGTCCAATCCTGAGCTCATTTGAAGCATCAAAACAAGGCTTCGTACTCAAGCACTTTAGAAATAAAGGCCTCTAATTCAAGACAGCCAGATACCTTTGGACGTTAAGGGAAATAAAGACACTGACCACACTTTGAGGAGTCGCAATGAGCTGAAATAAATATGAGCAGTTATCTCTGAGTTAATTTTGTTATGCCAGTCTTCCTATTGAGTAACAGCGAGCTTTTGAATGTCGATCATTTTAAAACATAATTCATCCTTGTGTTCGATGGTGTTAATCTAAAATGGGTTCAGATTATCTCCTTGTGCTTTACAAATTATACTCGATTCTGTCTCAGGGCAGACTACAAGTGTTCGAAATGCAAACCAAAACTGTAAGAACCGTCATTTCGTCCCTCATCGCAGTGTTTCTGGATACCTTTAGGCATCGATGACGGGCCTCCGACAACAGCGACATGCTTTCAGTACGTCCACTGACACATTCGCAGTGTGATTCAAAAACCCATCTCATCCATAAACATGAACAGCGGGCTCTGATCAGTCTGATCACAGAGGGAACTCGAGAGAGAGAGAGAGAATTCCCCGCCAACACCCACGCTCTTTAAAACAGAAGACGAGTTCTTGTCAATACTGTGGGTACCCTCCACTCATAATCTGACACATCACGAATGGGGATGTATTTTGCATACAGCGGTGATGGAGATAATTTCGACACCCCTGGAGAAAAAAGCCATCGTCTCATGAAGAGTGTGTGTGTTTGCAACTAATTACACACACCTCACATTTTTGACTGCATGCTACCAGAGTTTAGGGTGTGTTCTCCTCATATATCCAGTTTCTATTCAAGTTATGCAAAGTTCGCACTGTGTTACATAACATTACAATCACAAGGCATGGTTTGCGAACAGATTTCAGCATTGTATGAAAATGAATGGAAGAGAGAATACAAGAGATGTTAGCTGCAATGAATACGGATGAAGTATTACTACTAGTATTTACCAGTATCTGTGAACTGCACTAAATACAAGTGTAAACGACGAAGACACATTGAGATCCAATCAGTCTAACCGCATGTGGAGGTGACCTGGGATGCATGTGACCACTTTTGCAGTGCAAATGCATAATACGTCTCCTTCATCTTGCCCTGTGCTCATCTGCAGCTTGTAACCGACTCTGTCCTCTCACCTGAAGCAGCTGTAACAGCCTGTACATGCACAACAGTTCATGAATATTTCTTTGACTAACTTTGCAAACAAAGATGCATCTCGGCCGTCAACTTGTGATCCAAGACACATCTTAAAACCAAGTGTGAACAGGGCCGTCGAGGTGTCAGAAGCAGCACTGGTGGTACAGACATCTTACTTTTTCTTCAGTGAATGGATATGATGCACTGTAGGTACATCAGCAGACTTAAAAAAACAATGCACGCAACATAAATAACCTGAGTGTACGGTGCATATTACAGCTTGTCTTTTGCGTAGCAGTGCAGAAAACGCTGACGCAAGCATACGTCACACACACCTCCAGTACAACACATTCTTTATCGACTGGAGCTCTTACACTGTACGTACAGTGTGTGAGTGTTTCTTGTGCATTGTGTCTTCAAGGTGAGGGTGTAGAGTTTGCTTTGAAATAAGTCATCAATTAGAGGGACGCACGTCAGTCATTTCAGGCTACTAAAAACACATATTTTTACCATTTGTGGTTATTCTTGCACATAAAGGTTTTTGTGTTTACACCACAGCGAGGGAATACTACTCGCTGATCGCCGAGGCCTTGTTATATTAATGCACTGCGTTCCAACGCTTTGGCTGGGGTTTTTTGGAAAGCTAACAGCGTCATAGCAAAGCTTTAACTGTTTACCCGCTGCTTGCATACCTACAGGGAGGTTTGCATGCACACACCGTGATCCTATATGCGGTGATGAGCGAGGAAACTGATGTGAAGCGGCTCATAAGTGGAGTGTATTCTCTGCCTCTCTGCATTACTACCCACACTACCCTACTCCTAGTACACTCAGCATGCATGTATTAGTCAACCAGTGCAGCTTTTCAGTGCAGACCCAGTCGTAAGGACACACACACAAACACACACACGCATTGCTTTGCTATCTCCATCCAAACAGTGCTGAGAGGAAACGAAGCCGATATAGGTTAGGACATGTATGTGCTGACAGCCCGCCTCGTTTGCAGCCGCTGTACACTATGACATGACTGGCTCTTTAATACATTACTGAAAATGATGCATAGCCACTTAGTGCCGGAGCTATATATTGGACATTTCCTTCTTTAGATGCAATGAATCGATCTTCCGTTCCAGTGCTGGGCCATCAGTCCGCACAGAGGGCTTAAAATAGAACAGGAACGTAAAGCTTGAGGAGCGCCTCGCTTAGGTGGGTCGTTCCATCTTTCTATCTGCACATCTATGCATGCAGCTTCCATGCAGACCATGCAGAGAGGCATCGTTTCAACTTGATGGTCCTGGAGGAA
>OOFC01029174.1:0-31072 GCA_900323345.1 Pseudochromis fuscus | reverse complement strand
TGGAGATTAAACCCCACCTCCTCATGCGGCGAACGGCCCGCCGGACAAATCGGGGCCTGCGTCTGCGGTGTGGGGAGTTGACGGCATCCTGACGGAGGAGCTGGAGAATTCCCCTCAGAGAAAGAGACGAGGTCTGACGAGGAAGAAAAGGGTGAAAAACAGTAAATTAGTTAAGATACCGTCATCAACTCATCTTCATTTTCCTAAAACATCAGTTCTGTTTTCACAAGACACTGATGATGAGGTTTAGGGGATGAGCAGATCCCATCAGACGGAGCAGACTTTGTTTAATACATTTAATCCCTCTGCCTCCACCACCTCAGCTGTCCTCACAGAGTAATAATAAAAGCACCTTAGAGTGAACTTGCATGGTAACAGCACATTAACTTTAGCTTAGCACTCCTCCTCCTTCAGCCCACAGCCTGCTGGGGATTAATGAGGCTGCTTAAGTAGAGTCTCCAAATTTTCAGCTTGTAGTTGAGCAACAAGTTAATAATAAGTTGCATGAGATAAAACCAGGTGCTTGTAATAGTGCTTCAAAAAAAAAAAAAATCATCATCGGTTAAACAACAACAGTAATAATGTCTGCGTCATGCATCCTCGCAGGCAGTTCAAAGAGTCTTGTGACGCTCCGCTCTCTCACCTCATTTGGGTTTTCTGTGGGGAAGTCCTCCACTGGGGGGATGATGCCCTGGGCGATCAGCTGACCATAAGAGGGCGGGGCCTGCTGCTGGATCAGCTCTGCTTCCTGGCGGCTGATCGGAGCGAACATGCTGCCAGAAAACACACACGGTTTAAGATGCATTCATGTGTTAATGACCGTCGGCACGTTTGGCCATTTGGTGAGACACGTGTACACAAATATTTTTACTCTGAAAGCCACTTTATACAGCACACGACTCACACACTTAGCTGAAAAATGTGTACACACGACGTGACTCACTTGGCTGAGACAAACTGTACATGGGAAGCTGAGAGATTACAGCAGCAGCAACCTGGTCGATGTTTGTTTGTGTCGGGACTATAGAGTGTGCTGGCGGTGCTGTGGGAGGCTCTGATATGCATCTGAGGGGTGCTGTCTGGTAGCGCTGGCAGCAACCGAAGCCAGCAGTTAGGAAAACAAAGTGTGCATCTCCTGACTCACCATCAGCACAAACTATCAGAGGCCTCACTGTTTCTCTGAAGCCACAGAAAAACCTTATCACACTAAATAAAACAGAAACCAGACTGCAGCAGATGCATTACCTGTACTCCCTGGTCCTGAGCGAGTACAGCTTACAGGTGCAGCCCATGGCGATGACCAGCAGCAGTCCACAGACCAGGCTGCCCACTGTTGCCGCGGTGATGACCTTGCGGGGCAGGATGACAGTGCAGTTGAGCTCGTCTGTGCCGTCTTTACAGTCCACCTGGCCGTCACAGCGCCAGCTCTCAAACACACACCTGCAGAGGGGAACAATGGGCCGTTTGTTACAAGGGTATGTGGGAACATGCAGAAAAGCAGCCGTTTGTGTTACGACCCATAATAAAACTGAGACCATGATGAGAAACTGCAGCAGTCCAAGTTAGAAGATCGTAGGGATGAAGCCTTTTGTTGGATAACAATGAAGTAGAGCGGTCACACTACAGTCTGACTGCTGGTTTAATTCAATGGGTTTCTTCTATGATAACTTGAGCTCAGTTGACATGAAGAGAACAAGGACAGTAACACACATAATCTGGGTTTCAAGGACTGTGCAACAGCGTCGCCAAAGATGAGTTAAGATCACATCGTACTATCACAGAACAACACAATAAACACACAAAGCACCATAAACATAACTTTAAAATATCTAGATTTAAAATACACTGCACACATTAATAGTAAATTACATCTACAAAATCAAACCTGCACTTTGAAATATTCCATCAGCCATAACTTCACTGTTTCAGTGGTGGATGGATCTCTAACTCTGAAACTGGATATTTATTTTCTCAGATAATATTTTTGAGATATTTTACAGAAATGCAAAACAACTGTGAGAATATGAAATAACCTGAAATCAAGTCATAAAGTCCATTTAATCTCTCTGGTGGTGACACTTGTCCACACACCTTCTGACTCACAGGCTTGCATGATAATAAGACACGCCCATCTCTGATCACAACCAGGACTCCAACCATTTGTCAAATCAGAACAGTAATTTTGTTTTAATCTTGAAGACAATAACTTCAGCTTTTCAGTCAGTAGGACCTGTTAGTCTCAGTTTCCCAGTGATATAAATATGAACGATCTAAAGTTCACCATCAATCTTTAGAAATCCAGACAAACTTGGACACTGACCTGTCACTGTCACAATGAAAGGTCCCCGGCTGACACACGGTGCAGTCCCTCTCATCGCTGCCATCAGCACAGTACAGCTGGTAGTTGCATCTCTCGGTCACTGGATAACACACCGGTCTGCCTGCAAAGTGGCTGGATGCCACCGCTCTCTGTCCCGCCACTCCACAGGCAAACTGGTTCTGACTGCAGCCCCTGCAACCCTCCTCATCCTTTCCAGTCTCGGGACAGTCCCATTTCCCATCGCAGCGTTGCTCCTTGGTGTAGCAGCCTCCTGCCGCTCCCCCGCAACGACCTTCCCACGGAGGGCAGTAGCTCCCAACGTGGAACGTGGCATTGAAACCGCTCCCCTCTGAGCCAGGAAGTTTCTCGTACGTCAACGACAGCAGTCCAGTATGAGATTCAACTTGGACTGATTTGTAATTGGAGGCGCTGGTGATCTGGTAAAATACAAACATCATGTTACCAAAATACAGAAAAGGGAAAAAATATTGTGTGGGCTCCAAGCAAATGTTTGGATACATTTTGAAGTTAAACTCACAATTTTAATAATGTCCCCTTTGCCTTGTTCTCTGTTGTAGACAGTGAGTCTGTCCCCAGGACCCAGCACCAGCTGCTGCAAGTCCAGTTTCAGTGGTCTGGAGTCCTGAGGGTCCAGAGTCCAGACACAGTACAAGGCAGGACCCTGAGAGGCTGGAGGGGAGAAGGTCCCGTAAAATGTCTGGAGAAGCCCTCCACAAGGCCAGTCAATGGGAGTGGGTGTAACAACAGGCTCCCTGTGAGTCTGAGGCTGCACTCGATCCACCTGTCCCTCCTCCTCCAGCGACCAGTCATCAGCAGTGTATCCCTCGGACGATTTATCCGAGTTCAGGATTTTGTCTAAGACTTTACGTCTGTCATTGTTCCTCTCAGTGTACGCCTCAGTTGTAGTGTCAGGGTCGTTCAGTTCTCCGTCACAGCCCTGTTCGTCGGTGCCGAGGCCACCACCTTCACCGAGACACTCCACCTGCCCGTTACAGCGCCAGGAGAGGGGAAGGCATCGACCCCCGAGGCATTCAAAAGAGGTCTCTGGGCAGTCGCCTGAGTCTGGAAGAGTAAAAACAGAAGAATTTAGAAGATGTTTCAGCAACAAAAAACTGAATCTGATTAAAAATAAATAAATCATAAAGAAATTATAAGAAACAAAAAGTCCCTTCATCACACCTCTGGCATAGCTCAACAGAAACGATGACACGGGGAACAGGTGCGGGAGGAAGTGGTGCACAACTGTGATATTTCCCCCTTGAAACTCCAAAGGCTGCGGCGGCTTGGAGCCACAAAGGAGGACCGGCTCACCTCCAGCTGATGATTTTATAGATACCCATTCCTTCCGACACCGTGCCGAAAACTGAGAGAAGCTACCAAAGAAATTGCAATAAGAAAACATGGCATTTCAATGAAGTGGCAAAAAAGAAGACACAATCTAACTCTTGGGTATAAACAATCAATACAAAGCAGAAATGATCTCCACATTTACATGGTATCAGTTCAGTTAAATTTATAATTATCCTATAATCTGTGCATCTGATATTTGTAATCCTGTACCTGAGAACGATGGGTTCTTCTTCTGAACCCTTGATAATCCAGCAGTCGTAGGTCGAGCCAAAGCGGTAGGACCAGCTGTGGTAAGCAGAACTCCTGATCTCTCCCACTTTACTGTCTAAGACCTGAAGGGAATGCCCACACCGGGCTAAGACATAGAAAAGAGCAATGGCTGGTCAGCTTTTATTTTTTAAACTTAAGTGTTACTGTATGGAGTTACACTTGAGAGAAATATCAGCCAAACAGATTTTATTTACAATCTTAATTTCCTTCCACCACAGATTAATGTCACCACACTCACCATAGGAGAGGGCATGCTCAAAACTGCTGCACGCTGCAGAGGATAAAGGCAAAAGCAGAAGGATTCAGGCAGGTGTTTTACAATCACCACTGATACAGTCTGTAAATACTGTACAGCATGAAAAGTGCAAACATAACCTTTGATTGATAAACATTTAAAGCTGCCATCTCACACAGACACACAAACAGTCAACTGAGTCGATAAACGTGTATTCACTCACCGGTTATAAAGAAAAGTAGAAGTTGTAAGTAGTAAGTGACTGTCATTGTGGTAACGCTTCTCCTCTAAAATGTCTAAAATTAAACAAAATTAAATAAAACTGAAGACGTAGATAGGATTAAAAACTAAAATAATGTCAGAAGCTCGCCATTTTGGGAGGTTTTGCTCAGGAAGACTTCGCCTGTAAAGTGGGAAAAAAAGATGATGCGTGTTAGATCAGGTTGTTGGCAAAAACCCAGTCAAAGCTCATGATGACACACACATAAAAACTTCACATGGCAACAAAAAAATACTTCACATGTGTGTCAAAGTACTGCACCAGCTTATCATAGAACTAATACAATAATTACTGTCACATCACAATAACTAGGCCTCTAATAGACTTGTTGGTTATATGCAATGTACATATTATTATTGTTTACTTCAGTTTTATAAATATTAAACTAAATATCTTTGGATGGTTTTTTTCATCACTTAAATCAGGTAAAGTTAAACTGTGTAAACTGTAAAAAATAAAATATGACTCTAATCAAAAGAGCAGTGGTGTGGCTGATTGATAAATGAAACAAATACATTTAGTTCTCATGTTAATTGTAACACATTTTGTTGCATCATACACGTGTTTTGGGCCAATATTAACTCAACCAAAACACACAGAAACGCTAATTCATTTTAATAAACTTAAATTTTATGGCGCAGCTGCTTTTAAACATTGTTTAGTTAAGTGTAAAAGTTCTTGAAATTTACGTATTTTTATTAAATACTCATTTGATTGATGAGGAGGAAAAAAAACAACCAATTTCTCGCCCCCCCTCCCCAAAAAACTAAGCAATAAAAGATATTATCCATAACGTCTGTTGTAAATAACCCATTATTGTTACTTAAAACAATATATGGAAATACTTAGTGAAACACTTTGATCGTAGGGGTTGTTTTAATCTTTGTGTACACACATACACAGCGATTTCCTTCCCGTAATCTTCTCAACAATGACGCCAGAGAGGCGACCATTTCCTCCACAATCCCCCACAAACAAACACTTTTAAAGTCTTCATCTCGTTCCCCAGCACAGTAAAACTATTAGGACCTCGAGTCCTGACAGATCAACACCCCCATTTTGTCCTCTACGTGTTCAGATCCCGTCCTGAGACACGGCAAACACATAGTTTCAGTTTGAGGGAGCAGCTGCTGTTCTCCTTCTTCAGTCACCACAGCTCTAACAGCTAGCATCCAGGCGAGCTAACCGCCTCACTCCTGGCTCCGTGTAGTCGCCGTTTTTTAGGCCGCGACACCACAAGAAAACACCTCCGAGCTCCACACGGAGGTTTTTAGTATACAAAGAAACCCAGACATGTAAGTCAGAAACGGTAACGACCTAAAGAAATCACAAAAAAGGACAGGAGACGGCTACGTTACCATGTCAGTCGGCCTTTCTTGTTGACAAGTTCTGAGCTACTTCCGTATATTTCAGCTCGTGACAGGAGGGGCGGGGCTTATGATGACCTCTGTTAAACAGTTTTTAACTCCATTCATAAAAACGTACATAAATAAATATATATATTTTACAAATCAAACATATTTTACAAATCTCAGTCTTTAATTTTAATATTGTACATTTATGTATTTATACAACCATTTACTACTCATTTTAAAGATGAAATGTTCGTTTCTAACACCAGGTGTCAGCACTGGTTGGGGCAAATATCCAACAAGAGTTTTGATTCATAAATCCTTCATTTATCACTTCCAGACATATTTTACATGATATCAGTCTGCTTCATTACTGGGAAGGAATCAGATGCATTTGCTTAGGTTCAATAGGGAAACATTTTTGAGGCACATGTATTTATTTTAGTTTTAAATGACATATTTATTTTTCCACTTCCTCTGGTTATTATGAATTCTATAAATATGACCAAAAAATCCCCTATTTCACTTCTAAGTAATACTTACTGCCAGTGTCTTGTCAAAGCTTCATAGAGAACCAATGAGTGGCTCACAAAGTAGTTTTGCTATCATGAAATCAGCTTATGCATAATTCTTATGCTTTTTAAACCCAGTAGAGAAAATTCCTGCACAGTGAAAATCAAACATCCAAGTAAAGCATCAATACACAAGAACACTGAAGTAAAAGTACAAACACTACAGTTTAGAAAATACAATGTTGTGACTCACCAGTCATTTAGTACACCTGTGTAATCTGTAGCACCCTATTTTACAAATTGGTCAGATGTTTGGAATAAAAATGTACTCCTCTCACATATATCTATTTAAAAAAAAATCTATAGTCAACTTAATAAAAGCTGTTAAATTATTATTAATATAATTTTCTAACAGTAAAAGGTAATTTGTCTCAAAATACATAAAGCAAATAAAGGTAATTGTTGCTCTTGGCTACACAAAATATCTGCTACTTTTATACTGCATTTCAGAAAGTAGTAGTACAACTTTTAAGATTGATTTTACATTTAAAACATGAGTAGATTATAAAATGTGATGCACGATGAACTGATAAGCTACCAAACAATATATAATTAAAACACTGCTTGTAAGTGTTTATATCACTAATAATATTCTAACTATGTGTGAATGATACATATAAAACTGAATGGTGCGATTTTCATGAGCTAATTTAAAGTAGATACATATTAAACAAAGAGTAGACTGTACATAAACATACAACAAGTGTGCAAAGAAACAGTAAAAGTCATTTAAAAAGTAAAAATCAGACTCCACTGTAATACTGACATATTTACTTTTGTATACAATATTGGTAGGAATTGATCAATCTGATCAGATGTCGTCACTCAGCCATGAAGAAATGACGTCTGCACATCTGGAGGAGGACCTTCAGGAAAATCCATCTCTCTCTCTCTCCTTCTCTCTCTCTTCTGACCACGTCCACACAGGAATCAGACAATCCTACCAAAGGAAAGCAAGCCAAACTATGAGGCTTTAGTTTACAACAGCTGAGCATTTGTCACGGCTGCCTTATGTTTTTACCGATTTGCTCTTTGGTTCAGCTCTGACTCCAGTGGAGTCGCTTTTACGCACAAAGAGCTGCTCAGTGCGCTCACGGTGTCCATGTGGATCCGACCAAGTTTTCTGCCACGTTTTTAAAAACATAGCGGAGAAGCGTTTTGTTTTTCTTTCCTTTATTTTTTATCTTCGTCGTTTTCTGACGGATTTGTGTAAAAGTTGTTAGTCTTCTGAACTTTTTGGGGAGGTAGTTTGCAGATAGCAGAATGCTGCCACAGCTCCTCGCCCTGGCCTGCGGTCTGTGCTGCTTTGGTTTTACCTCCGTCACTGCAAATGTACTAAAAGCCGAGGTAAGTGACATGGCAAACTTTTGCTTCACATTTACAGGGATTTGTGCATATTTTACGCGTCATGCAAGCTGCTGGAGGTCATCTGCGTAAACTCTCCACTGATCTGTTGTGATTTAATCTCATGCTGTGACACTATAATGATATCTGTCTCACAAGTCTAGTAGGTTTTTTGACATTAAAAGCTGCAAATTGTGTTTTTTTCCTGGTTAGTTTCCCCCTGGAGAAGCTTTTGAAAACTTTGGTAGCTTGAGAAGACAGAGAGTTTGGAGATCTCAGCTGAGCTGCTTTGTTCTGGGAAAAAAAGGGGGGTACCAAGGGGGAGGGGGTTTAATGGTTTTCATCTGTTGACTGCACAGACAGCAGACCAGGAAGCTGCTCAGTGTTCACAATAAGCTGGATGTGAGGCACAGCATCTGGGAGACGGTAGGCCTCAGGTATCTGATGTGAAACCCTGGAGACACTAAAGTGCAGCTTAACTCTCCTCTGAACAACATATTCTGTCATCAGGTCTCGTGCAGCTTTGGAAATGATCGGGTACGAGCACCCAGGGCGCCTCGGGTCTCGCCCCATTTCATGCCCATCATCCCTAAAAATTTTTGTCAACAAGTGCACGGAGACACAAAGGTGTTTGGTGGCACCATTTATAGTTAAACACTAGTGTTAGGCCACATTGTGTCATCATCTGAGGACCTGGGGATATTCTGCTAAACACAGGACGCCCCAGTAATAACCAGATGTCACAGGAATTTGATTCACAGACCAAAAAGTCCATTAGCTACAGCTGTTGTGCAAAAAAACAAAAGCAGCGTTAATTTAATTTTACAAGAGTCTGTACTGCAACTCTGGGTGGACACAGGATGCACGAAGGAGCCAAGGAGGACCTTAGTCACTGACCACAAGTCTTTGGCGTGTGAGTCAAACCAGACAAGGTGGATAACTCAGAGAGGCAGACAGTTTATAAGAGGCCGCAGGCAGCTGCCCTCCTGTGGCGAATGCACCGGCACAGTGATGAATGTCTGTAAACAAAGTGAGAAAACATGACTGTTTACTGCAGGGAAGCATCTCAAACATCACTGTGGCTGTGTATCAGTTCAGCACCATGACAATAATAACCATCAGGGAGGAATTTAATCTGAGACACATCAGATGAAATGATACAGGTGCTGTCAGACACAACAGGCCGTCTTGATGCAGAGGGAGGATAAGCTTTAATTATGGGTTCAGGATTACATCACCTCAGAGCTGTATATGAAACCTGTGATCAAAAGATAGACTTTTGTCTGTGTGTGGAGAAAGTAGACTAAACTTGACCTGCAAAAATAGGGGAGGCAAGAAAGATAACAACTGAGTGACATAGATGTTTAGTTGAAGCAGTGGGAGCTTCGTGCAGAGCGTTGGGAGGATCATCACCAAAAAAACTGATGTGAGAGGAATTTAGTTGTTTGTCAGTGTTGCTCAACATGTGAACATCCCTTTCTGACTCCGCTTTCACAAACTAAACCCACTTAATCCGCGCTGAGTAAAAAGAAAAAGCCCCACCAAGACTTCCACTACTCTCCAAAAAACCACCTCTGCTGAGTCCCTTTGTGCCCTCCAGCATCTGTTTCTATTCACCTTTTTTTGCCTTGTCTAACCTTTTTCGACTTAAATAAAACGCTTAGTTGGACCTTGCGAGCAAAGGAAGTGGGCAGCAATGAAAACAACAGCTTCTAAAACAGGATCTCTCCATATCTGGCTCACGAAGAATTCAGGAGATTTCCCGTTGCCATCTGGAGACACATGTCTCATGATCCCAGCGGCGGGTTACAGATCTGGTCAAAACACATCTGGGTTCAATTCCTTTTATCTTGACTGGAGTGGCTGTTGATGTAGCTACAAAGTAAAACCTTGCTTGAGATCTGGTGCACGCTCCTTTGACAGGCAGTGGCTGTCACTGAAGAAATGTCAAAGTAATCAGCTGGATTGGCCTTAATGAGAAACTGATGGGCTTCAAGAGAGGCCTATCTTTGCTCTGGACCTACCTTTGGATAATCAAAGACATGAAAGAGAAAAAGTGTCTGCAGGCATGGTGTTAGTGAGTGTAGATTTGCACATTTTAGACAAAAATAGATGCATTGTAGCACAATTTTAATCAAATTTTGGTGATGTTGGGCTGAAGTTGAAAGCCAGATGTGCTGAAATCAAATCTACCTCAGAGATTTAGCAAGTTTTTTATCTTTTTAGTGTGAAAAGTAACAATTAGATTTACAAGAATTGTGACCATCAGTACAATTTTTATCATACAGCATCATTATTATTCCATAGGGATTTGTTACTTTGTAACTTTGTATACTATGATTATAATTTACTTACTATACTCTAGCTAAAGTGCATTCATTATTTTTTCAGAGCCCCCCAAAAAAATCAGAAATTTGTTTTAGATATTTATATTTGCAATACTGCAGAAGTTTTATCAGCATCAAGTTTTATTTTAGCCTCTGAATAGTACTTTACACCTTGACAACATAATAATAGTCTCTATTACCAGTAATAAGTATTAGTTAAGTTTGAATATACCTTAATAAAAAGTGGTAACCATTCTCTGGCTGTAACATCAGTTATTTTCTAACAGTGATACTCCCCAACATGGTTGTACTGTTGGTGGTCGTCAGTATGATAATGTTTCACCATCCAGTGATTGTGATATCTGACCCGTTTGACCTGGAAGAAGTGAAAAAGCAGATTATAAAACTGCAGTGCGTGGCTGCTTGTGAGTGCTAAGTGGGTCAGAGACGCCAAGAAATCAAGGCGATGTGAGATTCAGCCACTCAGGAGCAGAATTCTCTGTTTTTTCCGTTGGCACCGAGCGAGAGGAACAACTGACTCAGTCCCTCAAATTTAAATTGAGCCATACTCCTAACCCCTCTCTCTCCCTCTCTGCCCACTCTTCCTTCTAATGTTTTTACCTCACCCTCTCTAATGTAGCTCTGTGCTTTAGATCATCCTCTGCTGTCCTCAACGCTCCAGTCTGTCCATATTTTATTCTCCTCTGCCTGATGAGAAAGCTGAAGTACTACTTTAAAGACATCTAAGAGACTCGCTTTGTCATTGTTTAACTTTGCAGCACCACTGTGGACGAGATGAAACTCAGCTCAGTGCACAGACGCACAGCTTCCTCCTCATCCTCAGTCCTTTAGATTGCATAAATAGTGACTAACACCCACATGATGCGTTGACAGTTTTAGTTCCCGTTAAAATGTCTTCATCCTTTTGTTCTTCACCACACGAGCTATAAATGCACATGGAATTTTTTTTTCATTTTGTTTATGAGCCTTGTAGGAACTTGTGGTTGGTTGGATTTTTTTTTGGTGCATTGAAACTCATTCTCATGAGATGAGTGTGTGACAACAAGTGACACCCACGTCCTGTGATGGGAGGATGATGGTACACTGAGACATAGCATCATCGACTATATTTAGAAATGGACGACCTGGTCTCAGAAATGAGGTCAATGTGGAAGTAAAAAAAAAAGTGCAAAAAATTCTTCATATTCAATCATGAAATAATCAATCAGTACATTTTTCCCACAAGTCATTTTGATGTCATTAGCTGAAGCCAACTCTTCTCCTCAGTGATCAGGTGGTGCAGCTGAAAATCATTTCATCATTAGACTTCAACAAGAGGAAGAATTAGGGGCGGGGTTAGTTTGATTGACAGGTCTGGTCTTCAGTGACTCTGAGGTGCAGTGTCCTTGGGTTCAAGGGTCAGACCCGCCTCCTCCTCACGCCTCCCTTCATATCCAAATATGGTCAACAGGGCCATGTGCAAATGGCAGAAACTCCTACGGGTGACGGATGTGTAACGCTGCACAGCATCATGGTCACAAACTGTAGAAGGAGGTTTCTGTCGCACTTTATGAGGTAATCTTGAGTCGATCTGTGTTTGTTGTTACATATTCTCACGTAAATATGAGCAGCGGGTTGTGTTACAGCACAGAAGAAATGGTTTTGTATGATATTTGTTTGTATTTTTGGCTCCGTGCAGGTTAATACATCCACATTAAGGTATTTATTTAAAAGATCGAGGTGTTTAAAGATTTGGATTTTGCTGTTTCAGTCTTTTAGATTACACAATATACACACAATAAGCATATTTACGCCTCCACTGTTCAGTTTGGCTTTGATGATTTCATTTAGTGCTAATCATAAGACATTTTTATAGATTCTTTAGCATCAAAAATGGGGGAAAATGCAGTAGATTTCCAGTTTACTATAATTTGAGACAACAAAAACAAACAAATTGTTACATTTATTGTTACATTAGCTCTATACATTACAGCCAGGTCACAGTAGGGTCAGAGGATCCATGTGTACGTCTCCACAGCTTTACATTACATCGGTTGTGTTTCCTGGGTTTCATTATCCATTTAGACCGCACGTCACTGCACAGACCCAGAGGTGTGTTTACCAAAGCAGCAGCCAGCCCTGTGACCACACATGGCCGTGCAGCACGCTGACTGGCTGCCCCCAGGCCAACAATACCAGCCATGTACACGTCTCAATAAATAGAGGCTTTGATGGTGGCTGCTGGGAGTTCCAGGGAGGGTGGAGAGGTGGGGGGTGCATGCTGGGATACCTGGCGTCCCAACCGGAGGTGGTGGTGGTGGTGGTGTGTTGGGACGGGAGCAGAGGTCCTGACGGCGTGGGGGAGACTTTGCTTTTATAGAAGCAGACGCGTCACCACACCGGAGCCACAGCACACACTAGCAGCAGTCAGCGGAGACCCAGAGAGAGTAAATTTGGTCGGCGTTAGAGAGTCAGAGGATAAAATAAATTTACTAGATGCTTAAATAATCCTGAGACATCTTGAAGAAGTTGTCAGGGTGACTAGTGGAGAGTTGCTGCCTCTCTGCAGGTCGTCATAAGTGAACCTTGTTCCCCGGCCTCTGCGCCCCACCACACGACCAGCAAACAGTAGCTGTGTGTGTGCACAGGCTGAATACGAGGCGGCGGCGTTTCCATCCCTCCCCGCACTCGGACTTTTTGCATGAAGAGAAAACCAGCGCATATGGTGGTGGAACAAGGCAGATATCTGAGGTTTAGATGACGCTAACGAAAGAATTTGGGTTAATTCTGCCGACCTAATTTGCGGTGGAGATGAAAATGTGCCTTCGCTTTCTGTGTGGGTGCAGAGAGATAATTGGAAACACACACTTAAAGATGCGTTTAATGCTTTACAAATCTAAGATCAGAAGATGGATACCGCTCCTGGTGGTATCAAAATTCTCATCTGAGCCTTTTCCACAAAACTTTAACAGTCCAGCGTTAGACCACCAGCAGCAGCAGGCGGTGGAAAGAAAAGACCGGCCTTTCATGTGCAAAGACAAACAGTGGTGGTTTTGGTTGACATGAGGACAGACAGACAGCGAGGAAGAGGAGGAGGAGGAGGGGGGAGGACAGGTTTAGATCTTCAACTCAAGCTTTGAGGAACTCAAACGTTGCTGAAAATTTCTTTCCAGCCTCATGACTCCCAGTTGTGTTTGGCTGCGATTGTCTAGACAGGGTTCTGGGTCATCGTGACTAAAATGACATCAGTGTTTTCAGATTGTGTGTTTTATTTGGCTCTCGGTTCCTCGCTCATGCTTCCTTATGACCCCACAACAAAGTTTCCTGTAACAAGCTCAGCATAAATCAAAGAAGGGGGCATTTGAGGATTTAGTTTTTAAGAGTTCGTAAACGGATAATGTCACAGTCGCGTGAAGAGAGGACAGTAAATTTAGCACCTCGGTATGTGTAGGGAGAGTATGTAGGTTAACAAGTGAGGGTGGCACACAATAAGGGATGTAAACACACCCTTTGCTTCAATCTGTGTCTGAGCTGGGAGATGCAGGTCCAGGCAGGAGCTGGGAGCAGGCAAACACTCGCAGGTTCATACAAGTGGCCAATCCCTTATTTTCTGTCGACTAAGATGTTTGTGATGTTGTTTTTCAGCAGTGTTGGAAAAAACCCTCATGCCAAGTTAAAAAAAAAAAAACAGACAGCAGCCTAGAGTAGCATCTTTCAAGTTTTAACCTTTGTATCCTGCTCAGGTAAAAAATACTGGCAGATCTATGATGGAAAATACTGATGTTTATACCTGTGTAGTGCACATATACAAACATCAGCGACTATGATATTGAAACTTTAAAAAAGTAAATTCCTAAATTTTATTTTGTTTTCAGTGTGCATGCATGGTTGACTCATAGGTCTGCAAGGATTTATTGATAAAATAAAGGTGCCACCACATCAACACACACATATGTGAGAGCCCCCTTCAAAATAAAAGCAGCCACACTATTGCTTTTTTTAAAGAACGTAAAAAATTTTGGAATTTTCTCCAAAGTGCAAACCTCACTAAGGAATTTATTTCACAGCTCATCTACAAGGCAGACCTTCTGTTGGATGATCAGAGAAGCTGCATCAAGTATCTTAACAAAGATCTTAATCAATATCTAAACAAATGCAGATGGTTTACCCTTCTTTCTCTCTTTTTGTCGACCTCTCTCTCCTGCAGGCGTGGCTGCAGCAGTATGGCTACCTGCCCCCAGGTGATGTCAGAGCTCAGGCCATCCGCTCGCCAAAGTCCATCGAATCAGCGATAGCAGCCATGCAGAGGTTTTACGGACTGACTGTCACCGGCTCCATAGACACCAACACGTTAGAGTGAGTCCCAGTTGACGCAGATCATTTAATCGCACAGGTGCTTGGTTTTAAATAGTAGTGGAGCACGAAGCAGGTTATGAGTTGATAGATTTAACAGTTGCAAGATGAATTCAGACGATCTGAGGAAGCAAGGTTAAAAAAAATGTGTCCTCCAGAGCAGCCGAATGTTTGACATAGCTGATGAGTGAGATTTTTGTTTTGCCGCCGCCAGAGCAATGAGTCGGCCGCGGTGTGGCGTTGCAGACAAGTTCGGCCCGGAGCTGAAAACCAACTTAAGGAGGAAGAGATACGCTGTGCAGGGTCTGAAGTGGGACAAGTCTGAGGTGACCTTCAGGTGAGGCAACAAAGTCCACACACCGAGCAGGATCTTTTTTATTGGTGTATTATTTTGAGTCAGTCCTGTCCATGCCACTCTAAATCCTCCCCCTCTCTCCCTGTTGCCATGGCAGCATAGAGAACTACACCCCCAAAGTGGGTGAACGAGGCACGTTTGACGCCATCCGTAAGGCCTTCAAGGTGTGGGAGAGCGTCATCCCGCTCACCTTCAGAGAGATTCCCTTCAGCCACATTCGGGGCAAAGTCGACAAGTATGCAGACATCATGCTGTCCTTCTCAGAAGGTTTCCACGGCGACAGCACGCCATTCGACGGCGAGGGTGGCTTCCTGGCTCATGCATACTTCCCCGGTCAAGGCATCGGGGGCGATACACACTTTGACCTCGCCGAGCCGTGGACCACAGGGACCGTTGATCAGGGAGGTGAGGGACCAAAGACCTGAACCACGCATCGGTCTGCAGGCTGCTTTCAGTCCTCGTTTGTAACCTTCTGGTTTTCCCTCTGAAGGTAATGATGTTTTCCTGGTGGCCGTCCATGAGCTGGGCCACGCTCTGGGTCTGGAGCACTCCAACGACCCCTCTGCCATCATGGCCCCTTTCTACCAGTGGTTCGACACCGAAAACTTCCAGCTCCCCGATGACGACCGCAGGGGCATCCAGGCAATTTATGGTGGGTCGCTCTGCCAGAGGACATGGGATTGTGTTGGTTGTATTGGACAAATTTAGAAACCCTTCAAAACTTAATGCATGGACAACCAAATATTGATGCAACTTGTCTTTAGGATAATTAGTAAAGACACACATAGGCTTGTTTAGCAAAAGAAACCAACATAATACCAATGAATGTCCCTTAATTCAGTTTTGTTTTTGTGTCAAGGGCAAATTAAGTACTAAGATGAACAAGTGGAGTTTAAAATATGTCTCTCAAAAACCTTTTCCTACAGGAACAAAGTCTGGGGGCCCCCCTCCTCCCCCTCGTCCCACGAAGCCATCCAAACCCGACAGGCCGGACCACGGGCCAGACATCTGCGAGGGACACTTCGACACCATCGCCATCCTCAGAGGGGAAAAGTTTATATTTAAGGTTCAGGAGACGCTTTTTCTCTCTATCCTGGAGGGTACTGAACACTTTGACTCTGTGACTTAATATATCTCCATGTGTGTTTGCAGGACAAGTGGTTCTGGCGTGTGCGTAACAACAAGGTGTTGCCAGGCTACCCGATGCCCATTGGTCACTTCTGGAGGGGCCTGCCTTCAAACATCAACGCCGCCTACGAGAGGGATGATGGGAAATTCGTCTTCTTCAAAGGTGAGGACCATGTGAGACAGAAACCAGAGCTGCAGCTGCTGAGGGATGGATTTCATCTGTCTGTCTCCTTTCATGTCTGATCTCGTTTTATCCCCCTTTTCTGTTCTTCATCTTCATGCTTTTCATCTCCAGGGGACAGGTACTGGGTTTTCAGCGAGTCCACCATGGACAAAGATTCTCCAAAGAGCCTGAAGGACCTCGGTAGCGGTCTGCCCAAAGACAAGATCGACGCTGCTCTCTTCTACACACCGACAGGACAGACGTTTTTCTTCAGAGGCTCAGAGTGAGTCCACCCTCTGTAACTTTTACCAAGCAAAATTTCCAACTTAAATCCAGTTGCAAATTACTTTACTTACATTTATTATCTCATTATATATTGAGGAATAACATGCAGCAGGAGTCTACACACTGTGGATTTTGTGATTGCAGTGTCACTGTCTCAAACCCACAGACCACATCCCAGACACAGCTTCATTCTTTAAGCCAAAATAAATCTCAGAGCTGCAGAAAGAGTCTAAATTTCCCCGGTCTGACAAACAAATGAGAGCATGCATGTAGGTGGAGTAATATCATTTAGATTTGTACAGTTGTGTGGTTATTTTTGTGAATGCTGTCAGTATGTCAGTGCAGGATATAAATGCTCAAACTGGACTGATTTATTTTATGAAGTGGTGTCTTTAATGTCTCTGTTTTTATGTCATTGTGCAGGTATTTCCGTTTCAATGAGCGGACAGGCAGAGTGGACAACGATTACCCGAAGCCCATCAGCAAGTGGAGCGGCACGCCAGATAACATCAAAGCTGCCATCATGAGTGAAGATGGATGTAAGTTTTCCTCTCCATTAAACTTTGGGTGTATAGTTGACTCTTTTTTTTGTATCTCAAGCCAAAAATGACTGATTGATGGACTCTTAGTGAGACCACAGGACATTTAAAGCACCAAAAGATGAATCAGTTTGTCAAGAAAACGAGCTACAATTTGCAGAAGGAGAAGCAAAAATTATGTTGAAGAAAAACTTAATTTACTTGCACTTTAAAGGGAAACAAACAGCAGCCAAACAATAAGAAAAAATAAAGATTAAATTTCGATAAAAAATGTCTCAACCTGGCCAATCAAAATCCCAGAAATACTATGAAACTCAACATTTTCACACATTTCTATGACTCATGCTTCCTAACAGACAGATTGCATCTTTGTTGTTGGTTTTTAAAGCAGCTCTAGTTCCAAAAACAGCTGCTTTGTTGTCTGTAAGGTCGTAAAACTAACCTCAGGTCCCCTCATCTTTCCTTTTCCCTCAGCTTACACTTACTTCTACAAAGCCAACAAGTACTGGAAGTTCAACAACCAGTACATGAAGGTGGAGTCCGGCTACCCCAAGTCCGTGCTCACCGATTGGATGGGCTGCGAGAGCGAGGAGCCCAAGAAGGGCCGGAAAGAGGTGATCATCATCGAGGAGTCGGAGGGTGGGGCGGGGCCGGTTGCCGTGGTGATCCCTCTCCTCCTGCTGGTGCTGGTGGTGGTCACTCTGGGAGCACTTTTGTTCTTCAGGAAGTACGGCACGCCTCGACGCCTCCTCTACTGCCAGAGATCCCTGCTGGACAAGGTGTAGACAGAGCGACGGGTGATTGACAGACTGCCACAGAGGGACAGAAAGAGAGAGGGAGGGAGGGAGAGACGATATGAGGAACGAGGGCCGGGTGAAGATGGAAACTGAGGAGGCGGAGATGGGAAAGAGGAGGAGAGAGCGACTGGAGAAGATGACAGAAGAAATGAGGGATAGGAGGTGGAGACAGTGTGTTAAGTCTTTGGTGGTTTGTAAGTACCACACAACAAGGAAAAACAACAAGGCCCTAGAAACTGAAATCAGGAAAATGTATATTTGTATGTTAACTATTTACATGTACTGTTCTGTGATCAAAGATTAAGAACAACCTCACATAGAGAAGGGAAATACACAGAGACTCATCGACAACGTCCTCTCGCCTCTCCCCTTCCACATCCCAGGTATTAGAGAAACCAAAGCATCCCAATCTTTCCTTTAACTGGACGACTCCAGCTGAACTGCTGTCTGATTCACTTTGTGTCTCTGTCCCACTCATCCTCTCTGTCCATAGTTTTTGCTCTGAAATATACTTGCTGACAAATCCATGGAGGTGTTTTTGGGTGCGGGGGAGTTTCATTGTTTCAACTCATTGTATTGGCATTTTTATTTTCTACCACTAAGAAGACCCAGGAGATCTCACAATCAAACAAATTCAGCACTGAAGAAGTACATTTCCTAAATTTGTCTTATTTTCGTAACAGAAAAGGAGAATATCTATCACAGTAAAGTACCAAATTATAAAGATTATTTTCCTTCGGATTAAAGAAGTGGTTCCCAATCAATTTCCAGGCTGTACAGAAATAATGAATAATTTGTATAATTTCCGTTTTGTTGATTATTAATCTGAAAGACGTTTTATTTTGAAAATCAACCGGATTCTCTCCGATTTACGTGACACGTCAATACGCTTGTCTCAGTCACGTGATCAGAGATGCTAGCCAAAAAATAAGTCCGCAAGCTAGCTAAAATTAATAAAAAGCAAACGTCTTTATACAGCTTCTTTTCAAAGGGAAAACAATTGTTTTATTTGCCGGTTGTGTTACTTTATTTTTGCTGTATTTATCTGCCACACCTTGAAGGTTGGTCCGTGAAAATAATGCCTACATTAAACCGGTTTTTGGACCCCTGGATTACAGTAAACGATGACCACGTTCAGTTTTAGCTAAACTCACCTGTAATTGATGGATTTGATGAAGCTGCGTATCATAGCACATCCCTTATGCACAGTGTTAGTATTGATTAATGCAGACTTTTGAATGGGAGTTGTGATTCAGACTTTTTACCTGAGGTGTCTGGAGGAGATTTTCCAGTGATTGTTTCATCCAAAAACAAAAAAAAGTCCTTTTGGTACAATAACAAGGGTCCTTTCTTTATATCTGCACATTATTTTTATGTCATCGCAGTTTCAGACACTCACACTTGGAACCAAAACTCAGTGCAAGCAGTCAGATGGAAAAAAATGTTTTTAAATGTGATGTTTTGTCTCACAAATGACAGTTTCAAAACCTCCAGTACTTTAATGTTGAAGTGGAGCTACGTGTGTCAGTAAGCGGTACAGTTTCCAACAATATGGTGCAATTTTTTTTTAATTATTATCGTTTTTATGGGAAATTGTTGTTATTATAAGTATGATTATTGTTATTATTGTTGTCTTGGAAAAGATATAATAACTTTTTTGTGCATTGTCATTTGGAGTCCTGCTGGACAGAGGCATAACGTGACAATGGTGTTAAATGAATCCCAGTTTACAGTCAGCGTGTGGTGAATTGGATCAGATCAGGCGGGTAAATGTGACTTCAGGGAGTTTCTCTTTTATTGTGAAACACCCAAATATACCCAGATGTTGGCACAGAATAACAAGCAATGCTATTTATGAACTTTTGACACAAATGGTGCTCAATATTTCTTTTTTACACCAATTAAAATTGAAGGTGAATTGATTTAGTTAATAACAATGATAATGGTAATGATATTTATAATGATGATCTTATCAATAAAATGGAGTAAGATTTTGTTCCTGTCTGTTTTCACTTTTGTATTTCACTAGATAAAGTAAAATTAAACTATTTTCTACAAACATTTTTTCCCCATTCTTCCAGTATTTGAATATACACACACTCTCACTTTATACATGATACTGATACAAACTTTTATGACACTAAAATGAAAAATAAAGATAGCAGATGCCACATATTTATTGGATTTTCAAAATAAGTGCACTTTTTTGTTTGAGCTCTGCTGTGAAGCACTTATAAAATCAAAAACACAGTGAAGCTAAACCCAACTGTGTCTGTTTGCAGCTGTTACATCCTCAGATATCTACAAACATCTGCAGGACTGGACCAAGTTAGGACAGCGTCTCAACTCCAAGCAAAAGGCAATGACCGAGCACACATAAATATTTAGAAAAAAAAAACCAAACAAACCTCAAGCTCCCAGGATATAGTTTGCCCATTTAGGGGAGATTAAATTAACATTTTAACCTTTTTTAATCTTCATGTGCCAACTTTTAAAAAGTATTAATTAGCTTGTATTATCACATACAAATCACTGAATATGAAAGAACACACAAAATCCTGGTTTTCTTAACTAAAATCTTCACAAAATATAACAACCACATCCATTTTGGACTTTTATTTTGAAATTGTTGGCATTCAATCACATACTTGTATTCAAAACTGTGTGTAAACAGATACTTTATTAAATAACACTTTGCGTGAGCTTCACCATCTTTACTTCTATTAAAATATTTCTTTGTTGGAGACAGAAGTGAGTTTGTTTGGGCAGATTACATCATCCCAGTTCACTTCCAGTTTCACCCTGAGCTGTGGCCAGATCAACATCTGTTTTTTTTCTTGTCAGTTTCCTCTTTTTCTAATAATCAGTGACAGAATTGAGCATTTTTCTCATTATGACCTGGGTGTGTGTTATCAATTACAGCCTTTTATTATCAGGAGATCCATTCACAGAAACAGTTCATAGCTGCAAATGATAAAATGATATTGAGCAGTTAAGCTGGAGGCTATTTAATATTATTATTAATTTTTTCCCTTATTTCCACCTTAAAAACATACTCAAATTCAGTCACTAACAGCTCTGAGATACAATAAGACTCTTTATTCTGATCAAAAGTCCAGAGTGAGACCTAAAAATCACTTCCTGGTAATTAAATCTGTAAATAAATAATATGAATAACAAAGCACAACAAAATCCATTTAAGTCCCAGTGGTACCGGTCACTTCCTGCCTGTCCTGGGACCTCCGGAGCGGAAAGGGTTAACAAGCAGCGCTGTACAAAAACAAAAAAGGAGGAAATAAAGTGTAGTGATCTGTGTCAAAGGTCATGTGTCACGTTTGAATCCTCCACAGGCCGTCGCCGTCGCTCTCAGATGCTGCAGAGGAGGAGGAGCCTGGATACAGTTACACCGCCGGTTGTTTTGGAGCCGGTGGTCATGTGTCGAGGAACGAGCTGGAAAAAGTGATGGAGCGGTCACATTTTTCAGAGAAATGCTTTCCAGCCGAACATCTGGTATTCTTGAAACATCTTTGCCTCTCCGCCAGGCTGCAGTCTGCATGTGTGTGTAATATATGTGTGTGCTCGGGTTCATGCAAAGAAGAGTTTACGGCCTGGCTCTCAACATATATATCATAAAAAAAACACGTGAAGAAAAATGGTGTAAAGGGAAAAAGAGAGAGGGGAAGGAAGGTGAGATGAGGGAAGTGAAACGGGCACTAAAACACTAATTATTTCATAGGTTTGTGGATATTTCTTTGTCGCACATTTATATCCAAAAAATCTTTGTGCAGGCAGCCTCCCTCTCCTCCCTCGCCTCCCTCTCTCTCTAATTTCCTCACCCACTGCAAAATTGTTCTTTTTATGAGGCTACAGTCTCAAACCACTCCTCCTCTCACCACAAGTATCTCTGGTCTGTTTTTGCTCTTTCATTTCTCTGCCCTGTCCTCCCCCTTTCCCCTCTTTCCTCTCTGATTTAACTCTTCACATACTGTCAGAGGGACGGTAAACAACCTGGATTAACCATAAATTCACAGTAGTTCATAAGTATTGAAGCATAATCCAGCTGCTTTAGATTATAAACTAGTACCATCATTCATCATTAATTAGATATTAGGCTTCAAAAAGAGGAATATTTAGGGGCGTGGTTAGTTTAATTGACAGGCCAAACCACCTCTGCACTCCAGTCTCATACGCATTGGTCAGTGTCTTCAGGTTCAAGGGTTAGACCCGCCTCCTCACTCCTCCCTCCATATCCAAATATGGCCACTTCTGGCTCCAAACTTCAAATACAAAAAGTCCATGAACCACCTGGTGGTGTTAGCCTTGTCCATCCTGTACACCAGTGGTCCCCAGCCACCGGGCCGGGGACCGGTACCGGTCCGTGAGGCGTCTGTTACCGGGACGCATAGAAAGAATGAATAATTTAAATAATTTCCGTTGTATTGATTATTAGAGTCTGAAAGACGTTTTATTTTGAAAATCGGCCGGATTCTCTCGGTCACGTGATCGGAGACGTTGCCCCAAAAAACTAGTCCGCGAACTAGCTAAAATTAGCAAAAAACAAACGTCTTTAGAGAGCTTCTTTGCAAGGGAGACACATTTGTTTAATATGCCTGTTGTGTTATTTTATTTTTGCTCTATTTATCTGCTACACCTTGAAGGCTGGTCCGTGAAAATAATGCCGACATTAAACCGGCCCGTGGTGCAACAAAGGTTGGGGACAGCTGCTGTACACAGTTCATGCTACAGACTGAACACTGTTGCCATCTTGTGGTGAAATAGCAACACTGACTTTACAATATCCACTCGTTATAAAAGACAAAGGGATTTTTTTCTAACACATTGTTGCAGGAGGTGAAGACAAAGTAACATTTTCTCCAGCTTCTCTGGAGTATATTACACACACTGACACCACATTTTCTACTTTCTTCTGTCCACATCTGTTCATCCTCTTTCCTCCTACACTGGCCAAACTTTGTTTCTCTTTCCCTCCCTGTGTCACCTGCTGTTTCCATTTGTCTCAGTGGATCTCTCTCATGCACAATAACTGTTTGGACTGATCCCTGTGTGGAGACAAAACCCTCCTGGATCACCAATGACTCTGGAAACCCTTCAAATCTTTCAGCTGTCACAATATTTACTTACAGTCACCCAAGAGTTACTAACGCTGCCATGGAAATGACGACGTAACAGATAATTACATAGAAAATAAAAATAATTATTGGAGTTTAGTTGTGTTGAATGGTGATTTGTTTTCAGAGGAAATAGCTTGAAAGAAGAGCCAAGGTCTTAATAACTGGGAAAATGGACAGTAATTAATTTAACTTCAGGAAAATGTCTCACTCTTTTTTTTTAATGCTTAAAAAACTTCACTGTCAAATGTTTTTAGGGAGCGTGTCCAGCACCCAGACTGAAACACAAACCCTTAAAAATGTTATTTGAGTATTTTTTTTATGTTTTATGTGTTTATTTGATGTTAACAAGTATTAGTTTCCTGTAAGTGCATCAATTTACCAACATTTCCTTTTAATTATAATCAAATTATAATCATTTTAGGTTATATTCTCATGAAATTGTATCATTTACAAATCCATCTTGGGGTGTTTTAAAATATCAAACAGTTTCTTTGGTGCATCACTTTTAAATTTTCATTGTAAAAGCTGAAAAACACTTAATCTCCTGCATCAAGTAGCACGTTTCTGATTTCATTTTCATGTCCAAGCATCCCCTCAGCTTCTGGTCTCGGAGGTCACAGAGATGGAGACAGATGAGACCGTTGGCAGCCATACTGTCCTCCCTCCCTCTCTCCCTCTCTGTCAGCCATTTTAATGCTGAACTGGTACAGTGTGTCTGGGCGGTGCAGGAACAACCATCAGGCTCAGCAGTCCTCCTCCATGCCAGGCAGGAAGCGGTCAGGGCAGCTGCTTGCAATTCAACCTGGGACTTTGTTTAGGTGACCTACATTATGGCACCAGTTACTTTCTACTGTAACTTTGACGGCGCTTTTTCTTTGTCCCACCCTCGTTTTCTCACTTCGCCAGTGGTGGAAAGTAACTCAGTAAATTCACCCAAATATTTACACTGAAGCGGGTAATATACTGTCCTCTTAATGTTATTTATGTGACACACTGGAAACCTTAGATAAATGAATGTGTGAGTAGGGATTCCTCCGTCTTCATTTGATTTATTGAAGTTAACACAACTTCAGATTTTTCACCTCTGAACCATAAATGACAGAGTCGAGGCCACTTTTCTGACGAGTTTGAAACTTGTATTAAAACCTTCTGCTCCTCTACTTTTACAATGTCAATTCATTCACTCTACTTAAAACTTTATTGGAAACAGCTTGCACATAAAATTTTACATCTATTACAGCAGCATGAAAAATTTGAGTGCGCTTGAAGCAAATTAACTGTGTCACATGATCATCATCTGACTGGAAACTTTATTTATTCACTGGATGAAATCATTTGTTTTTGGAGGCCAGGATTCAGCCACCTTCACCCTCATCTTCCTCATCTGAAACAGGAGTAAAAATTAAAAAAAAACTCCTGCTGATGCTCCTGTTGCATAAAGAGCAGACAACTACACCAGAGAAACCACGTGGTTTACTCTTCATCTAGCAACAAACAAGGGTAATTACAGCCTGCACCGCCAGTTCTCATACAGTTATGTACAGTTCAAAATGTTCAGACTGTGTAATTTTGTCAAACATGCTACCAAGGCTGCCCCGTACCCCAGGAACACCCAGGTCAGGAAGCGGTCTTTGGGAGCGATTTGCTGAATCAGACCCTCCACAAAACCCCCCGACGCTGCACCGGTGGCGCTGCCCATCCTCCTGCGCCCCCGTCCCAGTCAGAGCTGCCAGGAAACCCTCCCTGTGTCTGGTCTGCGGGTAAAACTACAGGGGCCCTCGCAGCTAATCCTCAAATGCAACCACATCTGTCCCATCCTTGAAGCTCCCTCCTAACCCTTTATCCTCCATCCTCGCAGACCGACCTCACCTAACATCCCCCCCCTCCTCCCTCCTCCATCGCTGACTTCTGCACAATAAGCAACATCTGGTTCTCATTTCCACAAAACCAAAACAACACGAGGAGGAGAGGAAGGGAGAGATGGGGGAGGATGGGAGGAGTCGGGAGGTAGTGGCATGGGGCGGGTGGGGGTTATTGAGGAGAAAGACATTCATGAGAAAAGACAAAAGAAAGAATGAGGAGTTACATTTCTCACTGCCGGTGCAGTTGGAGGTCTTTGATGGTCCAGGTGTGAGGATGGGCGTGAATGACGACTGTCGCCTTGGCATTTCTCACGACACTTTTTTTGAATTGTAACACCCTCTGTGTTCTGCTGAGTGTCCCCCCACACTTCTGTAGCACAACAAACAGTCAGCTCATTTGGTCAACTGTATGAAAAAGTTAAGAGGAGGAGGAGGAGGATGGGAGGTGGGGAGAAAACTCCCATCTCCACAGAAAAGAATCTGCAACTCAGCGGCTAGCAGCCCTAATTACAGTGGGGCTTTGCTGAAGTCTGCAACAAGATCTGGGCAAAAAGAGAGAGACTGAAAGAACGTGAGGAAGGGAGAAGAAAGCAAAAGTGAGGGCGAGCAGAGCAGCTTACCTCATTTTGTAAATAGTCTGTTTATAAGTCAAAGTGGCACCAAATTAATGCCGACTCCACAAAAGCACAGCTGCTCTGCACAACGTTGCTGGATTTCACTTTGTTTCAAAATAATGAGATTTTTCCAATCAGGTTTTATGCCGGTTCTTACAACTAATTTACATTTTCTGCAAAGTGTTCCTGCAGCTTCATTATCCTGCTTAAAATCTGAGTCGATACCAGAGAAATGTTGCTTTCTGTGGGGTTTAACTTTCTGCCAACTCGCCTGCAGCCACTTAATCATCTTTCCAGACACCAGGCTGCAGAGATGCTTGCTCCAAATTCAAGCTTTTTTTGTGAAGATGCCCCATAAAAGAGGAAAAAAATATTTAACCATAAGCATATAATGAACCAAACTGTTGCAAAATATTGTTTATCGGTGCACATTTGTCATATATGAAGTTACTGCCAAGTTGGTGTGAACCCCTGACTCTCTAACACACACTCATGCACGTTAAGGTCCTGAATCAGTGCTGCTTTATGTTTGCCAACTCCGCCCTTCCTCTGCCAGCCCAACAACACTCCTCTGAGTCCAGACAAAATGGCGTTTCACACGACCGTACAAAAGGAGAAATGCTGCATTCTAGTGGAAGCAGAGAGACATTAACTCTGCATTAAAACCTGAAATTGTGCATGAAAAGTCACCATGTTCCTAGATGGAGCGTCTTTAATCTAGTTTGACTTTTGTGATGAAGCAGACGACAAAAATTCAGTGTTTGAATCCAAAAGAACAAACATTTATTGCATGAACATGAAGAAAAACAAATTATAAAGCAGGAGAAACAACAAGTTCTGATAAATACACTCATCAGGCTGAATGTCACCACATGATAATCTAACTTTGAGTTACTTTTTCCTTAATAACTTTCCTTTAGGTTTGAGTAAAAGAGATTTTTTGTGCTCCTCCATTGCTTTGGCCTCTTCTTGTCTCTCCCTCCACGCCTCTATTCCTTTGTCCATCTCCGAGTTCAGCATCACAATACGCCTCTGGGAGAGACAACATGAGTGTGAGTGATGAGTAAATGAATAAAGAGTGACAACAAGGAAACTTTATTCAGGGAAACTTACAGCGATAACTTCTCGCTCTTGCCTCCGTCTCAGCTGGCCTTTCAGTGGAGGCGCCGGTCGTCCATCTGTCCACAAACAAGACAAGAAGACAAACTGATGTCATGGAAAATGTTACTACACGTTTTTCTAAATGTGGCTTTCTCACGGTATTTAAAATAAAACATAAAAAGAAGTGCATTCATATAGTGCTTTCTTGATCCCAAAGTGCTTTACAAGGCACTTCATTCACCCATTCACACACCAATGGCTACTGAGCTGCCATGCAAAGCACCAGTCACCATTGGGAGCAACTTGGTATCAGTGTCTTGCCTGAGGACACTTCGACATGTGGACAGGAGGAGCTGGGGATAGAACCCACAATCTTACAATTCATAGGCGACCTGCTCTATCACCTGAGCCACAGCCGCCTTGTAAAATCTAAAATGTGTATATTAAATTATTATATATTATAACATTAACTTTAACAACATAGGTGAACATGATGATTGTAGTTATAGGCTTTGTTTTGACTCATATTAAAACAGCATCATGGGCTTTGTTTGTGTCTCTGTGTGGACAGTAAATTATAAAAGTTAAATCATTGGGAGGATTTGCAACACTCCCATCAATTACATATCATAACATTGGTAAGTTGTACTACATGAAAGTAATCAAATGTACATAATAAAATAAATAATATATTTTTACATCTTAAAATTCAGTACACAACACATAAAAATATGTTAAAAAGCTCTCTTTTAAAAAATCTTTTAGAAGTTGGCACATGAACTGAAAAAGGAGAAAATGTTAAACTTATTTCCCCAGAACCGTATCGTGGGAGAAAGTGAAAACTAGAAAATAAAAATCGTAAAATTGTGTCAGTTGAGCCTTAATACATTAGAAATAGTGTAACGTATACCTTCCCAGTTCAGGGTTAAATACCTGCATACGACCAATCAGGCAGATCTGTCAGAGGTCCATATTCTGACCCGGTTCTGGAAAGTCCATTTCTGCAGGTAAACACACAGTGAATCAATGTTGTCACAGGTTTTACGTTTCATCTTTAACTCACACTAGAGCTCCTGAGAAGGAAACATGTGGGTGAATACACATTTCTTCCTATTTACTGACTTTGGTGATGTGGTTGTGTGTGCACAAATCAATAACGCAACTGCCACTGACAAGAGGCAATGCTGTGATACTCTGCTGTCAGTGTATCTTGTGTAAATAAAGCTTTAATTCAGTAATCGTGTAAACAGCAGTGAACTTACTCTTTCCTCCATTTCTCTCCAGCTTGTACTCCACATGTTGTGCTGAACTGTCTGCTGGAGTGTCTCAACACTGGAAACAACAACACAGAATCACAATTAGACCCTTACGTCCATATGTATATTCACAGGACAAGCTTTAATTACTGATGTGTGGTGTTTAAGAGCAGATACGGATAAAAACACGGACTTAAATACACCAACCGCTACCATCAGCGTTAGCCTCGCTAGTCCACTTTGATTTATTTACGCAGATAAATCACAAAACCAGTTGTATAAAAAGCAGCGAGTTCTATAAACAGTTATTTACAGCGATTAAACTCCGCTTCAGAGTTTAAACGGAGCACAAACACGAGATATTTGGTGGATAACCTCTGTCTCACCTGAGCAGCACAGCGTCCTGATGGGGGCCGCCATCTTGTCTGCACACTTCCGGGTTACCCACCAGGGGGCGATAGAGAAACACCGTGGCCCTGGGAGTCACTCTGTCCCGTTATTTTCAATGAAGAAGTCGAAATATGTTACTAAAAGGTGAGTTTATGAATCCAAAAATAAACTAAACAAAGCTCGTATGAATGACAATAAGCTCTCAGTGTGAGATTTTTCTCATTTGTATTATTCTCGTGTTGTTATTGCGCCATAATATGTTGTTTTCCTCCCTTATAGTCGTTCAAAAATATTTGTATTCGCATGAAAAATAATGTTGGATCTGATCTTGATCAAGTATTCAAAATCAATAATAATGATAATACAATTTAGGGACTGCAGTGTTTACATAAATAAGTAGCAAAAATACACAGATAAATATTTGAAAGTTGTGTTATTTTGATTTTAAAGTTCTTCTACAGATTGTATTTGAAATGAAGGAAAAGCACAAAACTAACAACACTACAAAGGCTCTATTGTAGAAAAAATACAAACATGAAAGTAAATCAATAAATCACTGTCAAAATAGTTCATTTAAAGAAGGTTGTAGCCAAATTATTTTTGATAGCTCTATAATGTAATTGTTGAATCATAAATTGACTTTTTCTTCATTGTAATTTCTCTTTTATTTCATCAAATGTAAAGGTGCAAGGTTTAAATGTGCTGTACTCCTACCACCAGCAGGTTTTACTTGAAGTTTGTTCCATAATTATCTGAAAAATCAGCACTAAACAGGGGCAGATATATTATTAATCACTGTATATGACCCAGTGCTGGTTAGCTACTGGATGTCTGAGACCAGAAAGGAGTTTGCTGTATGCCACTTTGTACACAATCAATGTGTTGTGATCAAAAGGGCCTGACAACTATATGTTCTGGTGATCATCACTGTCCACCTGTGAATCAATCATTATTTTTATTACAAACATGATTATGACACATTAGTTTCTCGTGACTTTAAATCCAGTGGAGCCTCTCTGGTCATCATCTGGTGATTTATTGCAGCACTTAAATAACATTTCTGTTTGTTGCTGTTCCACTTCCTTGTATTTTAGATTGTGCACATGCTCCCCGTTGCTGCATTTTACTGTATGCACAGCTTTCACCCTGTTATTTAAGAAAGTAGAGGCTGCTGACACTGATGACACTGATTTATGGGGCTGTAACAGAGATGAATACAGCTATTAGGAATGTCATTAAATCATTAAAGGGGCACTCTGCTGATTTTACATGTCAGATTTGTAAGGGAGGTGATTAATCACGAAGAAGAGGAGGTTTTTTTTGCCCATAAAAATGAGCTGGGCTGACGACTCTTGATGAAGTTGTGGATTATCTTGACCTAGAATAAATATTTTAGCAAAAGTTTAAAACATGTTAATCACGTAGAGACTCTTTGATCCAGATTATTTTGGCTTGTGAGTTCTTTAAGGGTTACAATGTTTTCCTTTGACCACAACATGTAACCTTATTGCCCAGATGGTGTATTCTGTGCCCAAAGAAGTGAATCCAAAAATAGAAGTTTTGCCTTAGAGGGACAAGCACCAAGGTTTGCAGTCTCTAATGAGGGATACATTATAATAAATCTAGATAGAGATTTTTTAAACATTATTTTTTTTTTTTTTTATCTAGACATATTGGAGACATTTAATGATCATAATTTGATGACTAAATGTGTAAAAGACATTTTGTTTTTATATTTTGATGTAGAGTGTGACAGGAGACAACAAAACTATTAGAACAGATACAAATGGCAGCACAGTCTACAGATATAATAGTAAACTATTGTTGCTAAAACTAGTCAGGGATGGACAAAATGTAGAAACTCTAAAAAAAATGGTGATTTTTAAAATAATAGTTTGCCGTAAAGTATGAGAAACAGCTGCAAAACCAGATAACAAAAAGAGCTGGATACTCAAAACGCAGGTTAATTTGCATAGTGTTGTGTTTGCACGTCTCCCCCTTTGGAGAAATAATAGAAATAACCACAGACATGCACACAGAGCTGCACACTCTCGCAGCTCTTCAAAGTATTGTTTTTGTATGAACTGCTCAGACACTAAGCCCCGAAGAATTTCTCTGTTAGCTTTTCAGACAAGTTCCCACTCGCAGCCTGAGGTGAGTCTCTGCAGAGGCTGCTGCAGGGACTCCGGTGAACCGCAGGGGCCATGAAGGGCTCCATCTGGAGGGGGCTCCGGGGCACAGAAAAGCCGACGAGCCTATCCAAACACGCCAGGCTGAGCACAGTGGTACGTTATCGGGGCCTTGTTGTGTTTTGGTGTGTCCGTTAACTGCCACAAAACGGCTGGAAACAGCAGTGACTGGGGCCGGCCAGTCCTGAAATAGTAGCGGGATGTTTACTCTGCATCGTCCTTGGAGAACTCAGACACGCCGAAAAAATCCACCAACCGACTCACACCCCGGTGTCCCTCCGCGCATTCCACAGGCTGGTGGTACAATAAAGTAGGACCGTTGCCTAAACGACGCAATTTTGCTTTGTTGTGACTGAAATGTAGTAAAAGCAGTAGTAGAGAAAGCACTCTAGTAATAATAACTGTGTGTAAAAATACTCAATTTGAAATGTAGATGAATGGATATTGAGTTTTATCAATATTAATAGGCATATTATATATTATGTAATAAAATAGACTTTTTAACACAAATTTGTCAAAACTCACTACGTACAAATAGTTCTGTATATTTCTATATGTATCTTTGTAAATGTTTCCTTTTTGTTAAATCCTTATTTCTGTATTTTGATTTTATATTATCATGTGCTTTTCGGTCTTTAGTGTATTTGCAACTTGTACTTTGTTTTGTTTTTTTTTATCCAGAATGAAATAGCCAAAATAATTTCATCTAATTTTATTTAACCTCATCTCATCTAATTTTGTTTAATCTCACCTAATCCTAATCTCTTTTTATTTGTTCTCATCTTTTAATACTGTATTATTGTTGTTGTTGCTATTATTATTGATTAATTAACTTGT
>OOFC01029169.1:0-28315 GCA_900323345.1 Pseudochromis fuscus | reverse complement strand
TGGAGGCTGGAGGCTGGAGGCTGGAGGCTGGAGGCTGACGGCTGGAGGCTGAAGGCTGGAGGCTGGAGGCTGAAGGCTGAAGGCTGGAGGCTGAAGGCTGGAGGCTGAAGGCTGGAGGCTGGAGGCTGAAGGCTGGAGGCTGGAGGTTGGAGGTTGGAGGCTGGAGGTTGGAGGCTGAAGGCTGGTGGCTGGAGGCTGAAGGCTGGAGGCTGAAGGCTGGAGGCTGGAGGTTGGAGGCTGACGGCTGGAGGCTGAAGGCTGGAGGCTGAAGGCTGGAGGCTGGAGGCTGGAGGCTGCCTGTTCCCCCCCTCTGATGATTAATGCAAAGAGGGAGGAGAGAAGAGGGAAGTCAGAGTTCTCATGGTGTTGGACCATTATCTAATCACACACTATCTGAACTGTAGTGATAATAGGAGGTTGTGCTTGCAATACAAGGTTGTATTTGAATTAGTATGTAATCATACTGTACAGTATGTACATGTAGCTTTACATTTTTAACAGTAAGTGAGAAGTAGGAATTGTTACCAAGGTAATGGATTTATCTGTCTGTTAGCAACATTACAGAAAAAATACTGAAGAGGTCTCAGTGACCTGTAGGGAGCAGTACAAGCCCACTGCTGTATCTGCATAGACTGTTTATAGACATGGACGAAGCAAGTGGGGCTCAAAAGTGAGGCCAATGCAGAAGTGCAAAAAGGTGCAATACTGCCAACGGCCACTAGATGCTGTATCCAAGAAAACTCTGGATCCAATTGACTTCAATTAAATAATGGTCATTTTCAATCTTGAAATATTCAGTCAATACATTTTTCAACAAGTCATTCTGATGTCATTAGATAAAGTCAACTCTTCTTCTCAGAGATCTGATCATCCAAAGTTAATTGATGAAGTAGATATTAGGCTGAGAGAAGGGGAGGGGTTAGGGGTGTGGTTAGCTTGATTGACAGGTCTGGTCTCCAATGGCACTGAAGTCGAATTTTAGACACATTGGACAGTGTCCTCAGGTTCAAGGGTCAGACCTGCCTCCTCACTCCTCCCTTCATATCCAAGTATGGTCACTTCCTGCTCCAACAACCAACATGGCCATGTTCAAATACCAAACCCCTGGCTTCAAAACGTCCACAAACCGGTGACATCAAACAGGTGATGTCATGTTAGCTTTGTCAGTTTCTGTTCACAGTCTGTGTGTGTCTATAAGCTGCAGAGGAAGAAGAAGGAAGCTGTTGGTACAAACTGAAAACAGTCAAATGTGTCTGTGCAGATGTTCAAAAATCTCCATTAAGAGATGAAGTGATGAATTTCACAAACGTGCAGGATGATGATGTCTGAAATCTGACATAGGTGGACCATGTCTTGACAGAGGTTTGTCCTCTCAGTGCTACATTACTACTGTTGCACTGTACAGAACTGAACTGATAAATGCTTTAACACATAACTTAGGAGCTACTGGTGATCTGTGACTTCAGGCTCAGGCAGGAGATGTGTGAGGAGCATCTTGATCAACTCACTGCACTGCTACAGTGTAGGAGGTCCAGCTACTGAGAAATCACATTTGGAAACCAACTGTTTCTGGGCCTATAGTGGAAAAAGGCTCCCCGTGGTTTAGTCGTCCTGTGTTTGTCTGAGACTCCTTGTTCAAGCTATCTATTAACCAAACCCAGGCTTCACCATACACCTCTCTGTGCCCGTGGCTTTTCATAGCCTTACTGTGTGGTCCCTGTTTTCCATCACAAACTTTTGTTGTTAGCTACAGCTCACATCTAGTACCACTTATTGGCCAGAGAGAGCTGTTGGTGAGACCCTTTTTACAACCAAAAGTAGGAGCACCCTCTTTTCCATAAACAGATATTTACCATACGCTGCTGCATCAAGTTGGTTGTGGAGCAGCGGTCGTACGTTTGTGGTGTGGTGCTGGCAGAGCCCCAACCACCCAGCCTCAGGTACTGTGTGTTTTTTTTAACTAAAGAAAAGTGGAATTAATTGATGCTCCAGAGCTGACCAGCACAATGAAGAGAGCAGCCTTTGTAGTCTGTCAGCTCCCACTTTGCCGTCAGCCAGAAATTGCGATTTACAAGCAGGTCTCAGACCACACTTCTAAGTGTATGTCACTGTTCTGTGGTTTCCACTTATGGGCATGTGTACGCAGTGAGGCTGTCAGTGTGCTGCGATTATGCCTGAGCTCCAGGGTTTTATGGGAATTCCTCTGGACAGCCCCCTATGACTTTATGAAACACTTAAATTCGTCTAATTGAATTTCCACATTTTGTGGTTGGTAGTTCCAGGTTTGTCCATCACCACAAAAGAGGTACCAGAGGAGCTAGTTCCACTAAATATAAGAGTAAAAGTAAATGTTAATCCTGCATCTGTGTGTATGTGAAAGTGAGTGATTGGAAACAATTTTACACGAGCAAAAGTGTTGAGGGTTTTTTTTTTTTTTTGGCAATTTAAGCCTTGACCGATATTTAATGTCTCCAGGTGGTCAACTCAAGCCAAACTAGTATGTTATTGGCTGAGATTGATGAGGGCTAAGACGTCATTGGACAGAGAGGAACCTATATCAGCTGTATGTTTTATCTCATAAAAAAATCAAAGTGAATAGGTTGAACCGCATTCAGCGACATGGTTGATTTGTTTTATGTATCATCTTTTATAATCCATCAGTGCAGTCATGTTATGATTATCTTTGAATGAATTTTCCCACAGGTCACGCTGTGGATTTTTCTGGCAAACTCTTCTGAAAACGAGGCTTTCTTGGTGATTCTGGGTGTTTGGAGAGTGTTGGCTGCTCTGCTCCATCATTTACTTAATAGTGCGTCTGCACTTTCCAGCTGGTTGGAATTTGTAGCTGAGGCCCATTTGTTTGGAGTCTGACTACAGACTGCACATCTCTGCAGTCCCCCCACTCCCAGAGTCCTCCTCTGTCAGATGGTAATATCTGGAAATGTTGGCTCAGGTTAGAAGGAAACTAACTCCTCAGCAGATAAAAGGAAAGAGAAAAACCCCTCAGACAGTCCACTGCAAGTTAAATACATTTTTTTCTGCACTGGGGGCCTTATCTCTCTTCCTTTGATCACAGTTATGTCATTGTGTGTTACAATAGCTGTAGTTTTTGGATCCACTCTGTTTTTTCTCTTGGTGAAGTGGAGGGAAACTGGACCAACGCACACAAACACAAGAATCCTCCCGGCCTGTGGTTCTTGTTGGCCGTCCACACTCAGCTCCCAGGGCCCCCACCAACATGTCAGAGGAGTGGGGAGGGCAGAGACCAAACATACTTTATGTCAGCAAGCTCAGAAAAAAACATTTTTCTTGTTAATTAATCAAACCCTGTGGACTGTCACTCATGGGTGTTTGTGAGCAGAGGTATTCAGTCAGGGGTGTTGGGCTTTTTGTGGCTCAGTGACATTAAACAGTTCTTACAATAAAACAATGCTGGCCCCAGCTGGTCAGTGTTTGAACAAATATCAGGCTCTGTGTTGGTCCTTGTATCCACTGCTGTTCCCGCCTCCATGTGGATTTCATTACAGCCCTTTGACTCTGGCTGATCAGCAGCTTTTCATCTGAATTATCTCAGCGCCTGTGGACCACAGTCCTTTCAGTGGTTCTCGTCATCGGGTTAAGAGAGTCCACGTCCCTTTTCTCCAATTTGGTTTTGTCAAGTTAATCTCAGAATTAGTCTCTTTCCCTGAATGTCAGTGGCTCCAACACTCCTCTCTGTCATGTAAAGTCTCACCTCATTAGGCTCGTGTCTCTCTATCAGCCTCTGATGTCAGCTTCCATTACTTGGCCGAGGAGGAGAGGATGTGGGCGGGGTGTCCTCGCCGTCATGTCATCATCTCTGCCATCCAGCCACAGCTTTTGCTTTATTAATGAAGCGTCTGTGATGAGCCCGGGCCTGTTGTCCCAGAGGTCACATAACTGTTTTACAGTTATTGGAGAAAAGGGGCTAAGTGGCTCATGAAAGCAGCTGTTAAATAAACACCAGCTCGAGTTAAAAAAGGAGGCTGTGAGGGCGCTCTGTTTCTTTTTTCTCACTTCCTTTGAAAATAATTAATAGAAGCTGTTTTCTTTGAATTCAAACACGTTTTTTTCTCTAAGTTATCAACTTTATGAACAGTTGAGACAAATAAAGACAATTGTAGCATTTACAGATACCTGCAGTTTGTGTTTTTGTGATGCAAAGACATGCAGGATCTAATACGGTGAACAGATACACTGTACTGAGACATTATGACCACTCTGACATGGCCAATAATAATTGATTATCTCACAGCAAATACTGGTGTCAAGGTCTGGGATATATGAAACGCTCAGTGAACAGTCAGTTCTTGTGATCGGGCAGTGAAAGTGGGAGAAATAGGCAGATTTGTAGACAGTAGGACAAAATTGTTATGGCTAGAAGACCTGGTAAGACCAAACCTTAAGGCTCATGGGAGGCTCGCAGTAAGTAGTGGTAAGTACCTATTGACATGGTTTCAGGACAGCAGCATGTTGAGGGTTATGCTGGAAAATGTGTGATCTGTATCGACTCCACGTCACTACTTACTGGGTTTAAAGGATTTCCTTTCAAGGTCTTGGTGCCAGATACCACAGGGCACCTTCAAAGCAGTGGGTTGGAGCTTTTTGCTGGTGTGCAAAGGGCCAGCAGCTTACTGGGCAGGGGTGGTCGTATTGTGGGCCAGTAACTGCATTTCCATTGAAGTACCATAAATTTAAACTGAATTTTCAGAAAATCGGCAATCACTATTTTTTCCAGTTACATGTCATAATACTGCTGCAGAGGAGGAGGGTGCAACGAGGTGATGTAATTACAGCCTCAGTCCCAACCCACCGTCCTCCTTCTACGAGCTGTGTATGTGCAAAAAACGCCAACAAGCTCACGGCCACGCAAGTGCGTCTTGTGAAATTTGGAGCCTGTGGACTGCCCGTAAGCACAGACCGAGGATGTTGATCAGGATCAACACACTACAAATTCCCATGTATTGGCAAGGACTCAAGTGTGTCGTACGGCGTCCTCAGGTCTGACCTGCTTTTATTTTATTTTATTTATTTTGTTTTTTATGGTTGTGGGAAGAAAACTGTCAGTGAAAGACACACAGCGCCTGCAGGGAGGATGCACGGCAGGAGCAAGTCTCCTGTGCATGTGGAGCACAGCGGACGCACAGGCTTCGTGTGGTCCACCCCTCCCATACGTTGTGAGTGCGTCTCCCGCACAACGTCCATACAACCTGTACGATGCACACATGTCCAAAATCTCATTGTCTTGGCAAGGACATCTCACATCCTCCTTGCACTACACAAGACAAAGCACTTGCGACTCCCACAGACCTCAAACAGGAAGGGGATGCACGGTTCCTAAATTCCTCTGTCCGGTTGGGACTGAGGCTTAAAAGAGCTCCAGTCTAACCTAAAATGAAAGAAAACAAAGTGTGAAGGTTTCAAGGTGATAATGGAGAGTTTTGTGTTACATCTCTGTGCCTTTTTCATCTCTTGGAGCAGAGGTGTGCGTGATTTTTGTCACAAGATTTCTGTCCATTATTGATTAGTCGCTGTAAACACTTTTTTGCAATATTTCAAGATTTTTTTTACTTTTTTCACAACTTGAAAATGCTCATCGATGATGAGCTGGATGATGACACCCAACTAGTGTAGATTTGACCATAAATTTCCATATACACCTTTATTAGCTCTATTAAAATAGGAAATTAATCTATTTGTGAAGTATCTTCATATTTTGAGGGTAGCTCTTCTTCTACATTTTCATGTATATTTAGATTCAGTTTGATTGCATATCAGCTGCTTTGTTTGTTGTGCACTGCAGGTCGTTACACACCCGTTATGACGTCAAGCAGGCATCGCTTAAGTTTTAGTGGATGTATTATTGCCAATGCTGTTTTTGTCCCCATGGAGACAGACCCGTTTTAAAGTTGAGACATGTCTCAGCCAAGTCGTTGGCTTGTGCTTCTCAGAGTAATTAGGATGCTGTCCACAGAAACTGCTCCCTGCCTCGGCTGAGTATGTATCCAACTACAAATATAAACACAAATACACATGCTGTAATTAGATTATGTCAGCGCACGTGTTTGGCTTTTATGTGTTTGGAGCCGTCGTGTTGCAACAGTTACAGCAGTGAAGCAGTTTGGAGCGACAGAGGCCAATCTGGAGTCCATCCCACAGCAGTGAGAGCAGAGGAGTCCACCTGTCTGCAGCCAGGTCATGATCCTCCTCCTCCTCCTTCGTCCTCAAACGAAGACATCTCCACCTCACAACCTCAGCTATTGGCCGTCTGGAGACCTCACAGTTCAGATTAACAAATCAGTTTGGTTTATTGGCTCGTTGGAGTCGTTTAATTTGAAATAGCTTTCTTACTTTTTCAGTTACTGAGGAGGCTTGGTTGGTTTTTATGAATTGGCAGTTTAAAGAGAGCTGGATTGACCTGAATTTCACTGTAACTTTCATTTCAATTGAGCAGTGGCCTCCATCCAGCTCATTAGAGAGCTAGAAACCACACAGTCAGCCTCACACCCGGTCCCTCGTACTGAATTAATGGAACAAGCTACATAGCTGGCCTCCAGACGTGTGAAGAGGAAAAACACTTGACCACACAATAGCTGTTTGTTCCTTGTTCATTGTTTTGTCTGTTTCTCTTTAAGTCCTAATCAGATTTAGATGATGGTGAAATAGGTCACAATTTTTTTTAAATCCATCAAGCAGCTATTTATGTGTTGATGTATTTTTTCTGTAAACTGTTGTGGAGGCGATTGAGATACAGCTGTGGTGAAGAGAAGTGATGTTTCCGGACTCAGTCACTGTACAGCCGTTCTGTACAGAGTTAATAGGAAGGGGGTGTTATTTATTATGTAGATTTTCTGTGTGGATGTAGAACATGGAGGCTGGCAGCAGCTGGGGAGGAAGTGGAGCAAATGAATCTAATCATTGTATCATAGGCAAACAAGTAAAGAGCTGTGAGCTGTTATTATTAAGCAGCCAGCTGAGCAGGTTGAACTCCGGGCAGAGGACATTTAAGCTTGAATCAGCCGTTGTAATCGCAGATTACACCTCCTTATCTGATTCAAAACAAATGGTGCAACAAACACTCCAGGTCTTGGCCATAGGGTTGCTTTTATGGAGAATCAAATATTATATATACAGTACATTGTATCCTTGCAGTCTGCCATGGGTTGCAAAGACCAGGCCCTGATTCCAATCAGCCATTCATTATGAGAAAATCTTCCTGCATTGGACTATGACTGTTTCAATTCCAAACACTGCAACCCTTTGGCAGTTCAAAAAAACTTTTAACATCCTTAACACTATGCAGGGTCACAGTTGAACAAACCCAGATGACCAGAGAATGCTCCGGGCTCTCCAAAGTAAACCGGACACAGCCTATACTCTTCTCCTCACCGTGGCAGCTTTTAATTTGATATTTGGAGCCAATGAAGAAGAGAGCCAAGGGTTTTCTTTTGTTTATTGTACCGTTACGCTGCTCTTAAATTTTTATCCCCTTCTTAAAAAAAACCCAGTGTTTTTATGCACTACTGTATTTGCTGAACATGCGCACTGCATTTTACAGCATAACTTGTTTACAGTCAAATCAGTGAGTCACAGTCTGCAACTTACTGTGTTTAAGCCAAGCTGTGGCACTGCTGTTATTTCCTGTCTGCCAGCGGAGCAGCAGTCACCAGCTCACGGGGCAGCATCACCGAATTCCCAGATGAGGGTAAAATTGTTTGATCCTCATTCACTCCCAAGTGTGAATCAAACCAATATGAAATGGTTCAATAACACCATATTTCACATAAGCTGGACTTGTTTTTTTTAATATTGTTATGTGTAAGTTCTTTATGAAGCGTGAGGTTGACTTTGTCTCTGGAGGCCTGACTGCATCTCAGATCTGCTCTGTGAGATCTCATGCATGGTTGATCTGTCAGCTTATGACTGGGATTCCTGCTAATACTTAATATGTTCATAACCATCCTGATGGCCTTATCTGGCTCACGCACGAGCACACATTTACCCAAAAATCCTTACAAACCTGCTGTACAGTATTTACATTGACAATATGTATATCACATGCGAGAGAAATCCTTCTCCATGCGGATATAAGAAAGACCTCTCATTTTCCAGTTTGATATTTTGTCCTCACCATCCCAGATTTCTCCACAGAGCAGTGTAATGCCGTGTGTTTTATCCTGGTTAAATAGCTGCAGGATCAGGCTGAAAATCTCTTTGAACTCTGTAAAATATTAGAAGTCTGAGCTTTAATCTGGAGCTCTCTGGTTACTGTTTTGATAGGGCATGTACTTGGCCAGTCAGTTGCTCTGCAGACCAGACATGGTCATTTTGCTGTCATCGAGGTCGTATTCATACTTGACAAATTGTTTCGGTGACGTAAACTGAAAGAGGTTTGTAATGTTGTTTTGCCAGATGCAAATGTTTGCTGTTTTTATGTAAGAATGAGAAACAAGCAAAGTGAAGCTCAGATCAGTTATTATTCATCCTTCATGTCGTGTTATGGTTCACTCACACTTTGGACTTGTTAAATTAGACAGTTAAAATAAGCAGGCATTTGGATAAGTAGCTCTCAACAGGCCTCACTCTGAAAGCAATGCATTTCACAGTTGGTAGCTCAGACAGATGGAGAAGCAGTGCACACAGTGTGCCAGCCCAGGCTCTCCCTGTGACCTCCAATCCAGTGGTAATGCTAATAGAAAATCTCAGTCGTAAAGACATCCACCAAATAAAGAGGAAACCAAAGGAAAATAATATGCCCATTCACAAGAAGTGGAACAGAGTTGTGGGCTGCATGAAGCCAGGATAGGCACCTGCCCACAAACCATATATTCATCCTCCTCTCTGGCTCTTTTATTTTCCAAGGGGCCTTGTGGAAACACATCGTGTATAAAAAAAAATATTTCCCTTGTAAAATACCACAACACTTTAATTCCAAATAATAAAATGAGTGTGATCAGACTCCGGCTAAAATTAAAATAGTACGTTTTCCTGACTATATTTGGCCGCGGTATTTAAACTCACAACTAGGGCAAAGTTTGTTGTTTTGGTTCAGGAAGACTTTTCTCCATTTAGGGGTCTTGTTTGTTTGTTGCCAAGGATGAAGACATTAGATGTGTGCTGAGCTCGGGCTGTCCTCCATTTCCCTCCAGTAAGCAGCACTCTCTTTGGCACCACAGGGACGAGCTCTGCATGCTCTTAATTTGAAAGTACAAAGTGGTGAATTAGCATGTTCTCCTAGGTGAGTCCCTGTGAGAGCTGCCATGGAGGATTGATGATCGTCCTGCATGCCAATACTGCTAACGAGAGGTTGACCTCAGCGTTGTGACTTCACACACAGGGTCGGCCTGTGCGGGTGTCGGGTTACTGAGCTTGGCTCCGGTGTTACAGCAACAGGGGTCATTAGCCTGGAGGGCCGGAGCAACCCTTAAGGAGGGCGGCACTTCCAATAGGTGTCACTGCAGCACACCACAGTCCTGTCCCTCCTCTGATCAGTCACTACACACTGCAGCATGGCAGCACCCACCTCCCACCCTCCCCACACTGATTGGGGTCAGAGGAGACTAACATCGGCCTCTTGTCACCGGTGGTCTCCCTAACTGAATTTCCTATTCATCTCACACAGCCTTTCCCGTAATTATGTAAATCTGTTGACTGAATTTGGCGGCAATACAATACTCAGCAAAGTGTAACAACAAGTAATGCGACGGAAGGATCTGGTTTGAATTAGGGCTGCATTCGAACCGGACCCGGCCTGAGCGAGTCCACCACACCTGTATTACATTACGGCGGCGTGGAGGAGACAGAAAGGAGGCAGAGGAGAGAGTAGGAGGAGGAAGCCAGCAGAGTTAAAGGATGTTAAATGAAGTGGAAGAACTTTCAGTCTGCAATAGTCAGAACTGTTTTATTACACGCTTGTTTGAAATGGCAAAAGAGACAGGAAGTAGAAAAAGGTTTAGATTTCAGCTGTTAAGGAAGTGCTTAAAGTCAACTCCCATGGACATGTGAGCATTTGTTTTGCTTTGGATTTTAAATGTCTTCAAGAGATACCGCTGCTGCTAAACTCAGTGATTTAGTCAAACACCCAAATCTTAAACATCTAATGTCTAATCCACCACAGATGTGTGTATGATTATGAAAGTGAAAGGCTTTAAGCACCTGAAAGGCAGGAAAAAATCCACATTTAGCATCAGACTCCTATTGACAGTGAAAGATTTAAGATGTAGTGAAATCAGTGCAGTGGAGTAAGAGATCTGAAGATCAAATTTCTTTGTCTTTCCCCCCAGTGAAATGTGACCTCTGAGGGTTTGATGGTACATTTAGGTGTGTTATGCAGCTAATGTTTTCTGGAGTTTAAAGCACAGATGAGCTGCTGGTTACAGGGTTACTGATTATCCAACTTATACACTCCCAGATTTTTCTCTTTTCAGATGTGAGGTTTTCAGATCCGACCAGTGCTGCCTCGATCGGTGCATTGATGCATTTAGGCTTCATACAACCTTTTCACATAGGCCGTAGTTCTCCACAACAAGTCCACTATGTGCAGTTTTCTTTCATTTTCTCCACAGCTTTACTTTTAGTTCTGCTCTAATGATCATTAGACATTGTGCATTTTTTAAATGGCTACAGGCTGCTGTCAGCTCAGCTTCACAGCTTTAGATGATAGAGGCTGATAAAGTCATGAATGATTAACCCATGACTTTTATTCTGTACAGAAAGAGTCCTGTTACATTTCTTCAGTGAGCTGTTAACATTTATCTGTATTATACCTTTGAAAGGTCTGACTGTGGCTTACACTGTGCACTTCATGTATTAAAGACACTCAGCAGAAGACTGGGCTTTGATCACTAAAGCCTGAAAGTGTCCTTTGTTTTCCATCAACTGAAGTATCTGAAAGTACATTCAGCTTCATTGTTAGCACAGTTGATTTAATGATTGTGAATATAAGTGTATTTTTCCTCTGTAACAGCTGACAGCTTTTTATTTATCACGTGTTGACACATTTCTGGAGTTGTTGGGAACAGTTTATCAGCTACTCCTCATATTGACATAAAATCAGATAAAAACTTGAGAGACTCTGTTCAATCAGAGTAAATCCACGTTTCTGGCTCTGGATGTACACGCTGCGTCACCTTTTGTTGATCTGGATATTTTAACTGCAATTAATCTTTCTTCCTGCACAGCTACTCTTGTGTGTGTTTCACTTTCTTGGACATTTTAATGGAAATAAACTCCACATGTAGAGAAAGTAATAATCCTGATCCTCCTCATATGAAGACAAACCAGGTGCATCTAATGCAACTTTCCAGCAAATAATAATGCAACTATTCAACCACTGCACATTTTTTGAATATATTTCACTCAAATTTGTGACAGTAAAAATAGTAAAAAGTAACACTAGAGACAGCAGCGATTCTTCACACTCTGAATATGTGGAGGATATTTTCTGTGGTAAGCAGACGCCTGTGGTGTTTATGAATTCTGATTCTCAGTTTGGCTTGAAGACTGGATGATGATGACCGTGGCACGTACTCAAGGCCAGAACGCTGCTCTGAGTTTAAGGGAAGCGTATTCCTGTTGTGAATGAATTATACGACTGTAGCCAGACTCAAACAACTTTTCAGCCCCGCTCTGTATATTTATTGAGACACATGAAAGGCTGCAGTGATTAATCACCTTGGATTTTATATTCCATGCCGTACCACACGATTGTTGAGGTTTTGACCCTCCATTGCGCCATGTGAGGTTTTACTGTTGGCCAACGCCAAGCTGCAAATGTAGAACGTTAAAACCAGCAGGTCGGAGCATAGCTATAAATACACATCAAGTTCAAAATTAACATATTGTTATTGACATCTCCTTCCCACAGTCTCTGTTAAACAATCGTTCTTTCACTGGATGTCACAACCCCCAGCTGCAGCCATTTTGTCTCGGCCATTTTGTGCATCCTGGTCAACATTTCAGTGTAATTCATTTAGTGGATGAGTGAAGGCTGTACAGGCTGACATTCATTATGTGCCCGCGAGAGGCCAGATGGGCAGAATCATGGAAGCACCGCGCTGTAGCAAACATAATCAACCATTTCAAATCCACCACTGAGCTAGAAAGAGCTGCTCAGAGGGGAGCTCCACGTTAGCACAAATCAAATGAAGATGTGGGAGAAAAGGCAAAATACTGATAAGAGCATAAAGTACATTCTTACACTGTACATACTTTTTAAAACCACCGTGGATAAGATTGTAGTTTCTTCTTGACCAGTGTTCAGTAGATATGTTTTATAAGTTTTTGTATGAAGACATGATATTAGCAGCTTGTTCCAGTAGCAGAGAGAAGCTGTATTAAAAGCTTCCTCCAATACTTCATTTAATAAAGTCATCCCCAAGCGCTAATTGGTTTTACAAGCTAATGCCAGCAATGCAGAGAGTTTATACTGTGTGACACATTTAAATTCAGATACAGTGTATTGGACTAATATGTATTTTTATCCAACATATTTTTTACTCTTTGTTTCAGACACAAACAGCAAAGCAACACAGTGACTATAAAACACCCGCTGCCATTAGCACTTCCTTACTTTCTCTTTCAGGTTGACTTGCAGAGCTACAAGTCAGACATGATCACTTTCCTTCCCCACGTTCAAACTAATGGTGGAGCATAGTTATGTTACATGGTATTGTAGGTCAAAATAAATATACTGTGAAACACAAAGCCCACCAGCTCTTGCTTTGCCGCGTGGCTGCTACAGATAACATGAGTCCTGTAATACTTCTGGACGAGCCGAGCTGTTTACTGAAACGTCCAAACAGCAGATCAGACCCACATCTCCTGCATGTAAATACGTTGTTCTGACGTTTGCACCATATCAGCCCAGTGAGGTGCAGCAGTTGTTTATTTCCTCAGAGCTTGACTCAGCCCTCGAGCTGTTGGCAACAATAGTGTTGTTGGCAAACAGGGGATAAAAGATGCTGATCAAAGGATGGAGAGCCGTATGTGCGGCTCACAGAGCTGTACACAACAATAATTGACTCGGTGTGCCACTGTGTGAGCTGCTTGTACAAAGACATAATGAGAGGATTAAAACAAGAGCGGGCACACAAATGTAACGACAGCCGTAATGAGAAGAGTTAAACTTCACCTGCTGCCGGGATGAAAGTTGGCTCTTGCATATTTAATGTGAAGGAATCATCTGTGAGGCAGGCTCGGCTACACAATACACCAACTGTGTGTGGTTTTCATACGTCAGCCAGACGTCTCCAGAGGACACTATAGATGCCCAAAAGCTGCTCTAATGAGCCGAGAAACTCTTGGTTATTGACCATTTTACTGCATGTCTCACTTGAAATTGCATGTATTAAAAATCTTTGAAGAGCGGTCCATACACAGCACCACCCAGATCAGTGCAAACAGAGGTGAGAGTGAGTGCAGCATTAGCTGGAAGTATGGTACATGAGGGTCTAACACAGCTTTTACCGTTTTGTTGGACCAATTTTAATAATAATGTAAGAACTTGTAGGTTTGACTGACGACGTGTTTGACGTGCAGGTCACTGCAGCACTGTTAGCTTTGCATTAATAATTAACAGCACACCATGCAGACTTTATAGCAGGATCAGTACAGGCGGTGATAGAATGTGTTGCAGTATATTTTACTACACCCATTTATCATTCAGCTCTTATAATAATATTTCTTTTTACAGTTTTTTATTCCCTGGTATGTAAGCTGTTCATGAATCAGTCATCTTAACCAGAAGAGGCACTGCCCTGAAATATTGTCAGTGGCAGGTTATCTCCCAAAGCTCCACTTCTCCACATATGAGGTCTGTGTATGAAAACTAATGTCGGCGTCGACCTCGCGGTCTCTGCTGAAGTATCCACTCCACAGTTTGACCAGAGGGATGGTGGAGGGAGGAACACCTGGTTAGCCCTTCTATAACACACTGTCGTAGGACCTAATGAGCTCCCTGATTACCTTCCCCGGGGACCATGTAAAACCTATGTACTCTGTAAAATAACCACTTCTATTTTTACCCCAGTGGACAAAAGCTGCTGATTATAAATCGCAGGGTAATTGTCTGTAATGCAGGTCAGACATGCACAGGATACCTCAGAGTTTGATTTGGAGACTTTTAACCTCTCGGTGCTTGAAAAGCAACGCTCCTGATGGAAATATCCCGCTTCCAGGTTTCCTCAGCTGCCCATCTCCAGTGACGACAGAGACCGGTGATGTCTGCACTGACAAGCAGCTCCTCTGTGGTTACCTCGTAGCGTAAAAGATGGAGAAGGGGAGGAGATGTGCAGTGTTACCTGGGCCACCCTCCTGCACCACATCATCAGCAATCAACCTCAAACCTCTCAGCAGCCCGCCCACATTAGTAGTCTCCGCTGAATGTGATTAGTACTGACAAACTCAGGGAAACAGTAATATGCAGCATAAGCGGGGCTGTGTTTGTTTAGCCTCTGTACAGAGCTCAGGGCAAACAAGCAGGTTTTGCCAAATGATGGGTGGCATGTACTGTAAACGGCTGGGTCCTGCCGGCTCTGGTTAGCTGCAGTGTGTTTGTGTGTGGTCGAGGCTCCAGTCAAATTGGCGGGCTGGGTCTGTATACATTGCTGCATTCTTTTGGCCGTTGCTTTATCTCGGTGATGGATGAGGATGAGTCCCCAAATTCTCAGATGTGTTGGGTCAGTGGTGCTCGTGCTCTGAACTCTCACACGCTCATACCAATCCCTGCTGTCATACCGACTGATTACCCACTGCACACAGCCTCCACGGCCCTGAGTGGGTCTTGTTGAATAGGTAAACAGGGAGGGGAGGGCACAGACACAAAGGTGTGAGCAGCAACGAGGAGCCCTGGACGGATCTGTTTCACTATGTCATCATGTGAAAGAACCCCAGTGGGTGTCCCCACTCTATCCACCCACCCTCCGTCGAGGTCCTCTCGCCTTTCAGCCCTCCTCAATGGGTCCTGGGAATTTCTCACCACGATCTGGTTAGCCCCGTTACAAAGAACCCTGTGGCCATCTTGAAAGCACACATGCGCACAAGCACGCAAAGGACTTGGGCATTCATCAGGAGGACGTATGAAAGGGAAACTGGAAATGACAAGTCGTCTCCAGTGGACTGATCCGAAGCAGTTTGCATGATCTAAGCTGCTGACGTGGAAATGCTGAAATGGTTTCTCGATGCCGTTGTTTTACACACATTCACGTTGTGTGCAGAAAGAAATGAAACCATTGTGTTTTTTTCATTTAGTGTCAATTACAACACATTGCCTCATATCGGTTACAAACACGCTCCTACAGAACAGTTTGGGTTTACAGACCAGAATCTAAACCTTCCCACTCAGCTGTTTGTTTCCATCCTGCAGTCATGCTGCTTTCATGGCGCCGACAGTGGGAAATGACACCCAGCTTTATGTCATTAAAATGCCTCGCACATTTCTCCCTCCTTTACCACGTTCTCTTTTCTCCTTTCGTCCAGATGACATAGCCAGGTCACTAATGTTTTTCTGTTTGTCTCCAGTGAGCAGAGAAGAAGAGGGTGGGGGGCTGATGTTTGCATATTTGACAGCCAGCAGTCGGGATGAATGTCTTCCCAGGACGAAGGCCATGAGCAACACACATACGTACACACAGAGAGCAATCTGAGGAGAAACTCAATGCGGCTTCCACTGGGGAGGGCCAGACCAGTTTATGAATATTGAAAGAGTCTGGCTGGAGGAGCACTGGGTCAGCTGTAGGGCTGCATGTGTTCAGTCCTCCAAATGTGTTTAACATCCCTCATTACAAAGACCGTGTGGAGCAGCAGTCACCCAGCGCTGGTGGCTCTGCACTGCTGCCAAACACACACTTAGCTCAAGTGTTGTTGGTTCCCGCTGGCAGAGATTTGGCAGAAGCCTGAGCGAACATTCACACAGGTAAAAGTAAAATAAAAAAAAGTGTGTGGACAGGTTGAGGGCGTATGTTAGGAGTCACATCTATAAAGCATCCACACATGTGCTCCCATAACATCCTCCCATGTTTTAATCCCCTACACCGAGCTCCATAGTAATGAAGTGCGCCCCGAGCAACCCCGTGATGTCACCCATCACTCTCTTGTCTTCACCCATATCTAGTTTCTGTCTGCTGCACGCTCGGCAAGATCTCTGCACATAAGGAAAACAATAGGAGGCATGCATACAGATGCACTCTCATGCTCTTTCTCTCCCACACACACTCAGATGTACAGGCGTGTAATTTGACAGAGGGCTCCTGTCAGACATGCAGTGCGGTTATTACACACACTTCAGAGCTCAGGCCAAATAATGGGATTTAAAGATAGTCTTGTGTTACGCCTCCTAGCTGAGAGAAAAACCATCAAAGGCCTTTTACCTTTTCTGAAGCCATAATATTTATTTTCCTTTGCCCATATCTGATTCATGATTTCTGATTCATACTTTCTAGACCGTAACCTTGAGATTTCCATATGATTTGGACTTTCCTCTTTTTAGCATCTGGTCACAGAACAAGCAGCCACACACACACACACACACACACACACCTTCACGATGTTGCTCTGCTCGTCCTGTGTCCAGACCGGTGGTGTTATTGATCTTGGCCTACTGTTTCAAACCCAATTCCTCCGTCATTTGGTCAGACCCTGAGGTTTACTCTGAGCCATGAATGGATCTCTGTGTTGTTCTCGTAGCGTTTGGACCTTTCCATCACCAGCTGGGTTTTTGAGGCGACACCCGTGTCCGACTCCCTCAGTGTGAGCTGCTTTTGATAAAAACTCCCCATGATACTGTCAGAACACACACATGCACATTCACACTGGAACACTGCCGCAGACACGTGAACACTTTGGTGCGTGTTATGCACATATCGTACCGTTCATACCATACAGTGTACGCATTATTCTGGCAGCTGCTCAGACAGAATGGGATGCAGCCATTTTATATAAGTAGAAATATGACACGTCCTCATGTGTCCTGCTCTGTGTCAGCATGACCTTTGGTGTCCATGCTTTAATGCCACTCCTCTTGCCATTAATCAGACTTTATGAGAGCCTCTGCAACAGCAGGTGACTCAATACATTGCAGCATTTACCACAAGAACACTAGTATGGATGTGTTTTAAATGCTGCTGTCACCCTAAAAACCATTTGTCTCCTCCTAAACTGTAAAACCCTTTAACCAGGAATAGTGACCTTTGACCTCAGAGGCCCAAACATTTGTTTCTCTTTAATTCCTTTATTATTAAGCCACTCATCCATTATGTGCTCGTACATGAATAAGCAGCATGTCACCCTGAGTGAGTGGCCTGTCAGAGTCACCAGAAAAAAAAAAAAAGAGTAGAGTGGTTGCCGTGGCACCCAAGTGAAAACAAAACAGATGTCAGCTGGTGCAGGGAGCGTGTGTGACAGCGGGGCCTCTGAGATATACGCTGGACGTGCGGCATGATGCTCCTCTGCTGTTCAGTGATATAGGTTAAATAAACTCTCTGGGACAAGAGCTGACTCGCTGTGACATCACTCAACTGTTAAGAGATATTTCTGGCACCAGAGCTGGAGTTTCAAGGTGGCCTTGGATTTTTTTTCTCACTGGATTTGATTCTATCATGGTGAAATAAAGCGCTCTGGTCCAGGGGAGGGATCGCTCGAGGCCAAATTTAGAAGTGGGTCTACTGAAAAGAGAGGAAGAGATCATGGGAGAATGTAATGGGCTTTCTAATGCACTCTCTTTGCCCCATTTCATCCAGATGTTTTAGCAGCATGTTTGGTTTTTCTTGCCACCCGCATCTCATCTCCTGTCTTTCCACACACCTTACATATTAGTGCACATGCCTGTTATCAGGGAAAGGTGCCCATTGTGTGTCCAGATGAGTAATAGTCTGGAGGGGAGAATAGAAATGTGTCATGGTGAAAGAATGTAGACTTCAGACCTCTTCCCTACTTTCTTTCTTCTCCAAACGACCTCCAAACATGGAGACTGTGCACATGTGTCCAGGCGATACGCAGCAGTGCTAACCCGCCGCAAACTATATACGTGGTTCAGCACCATGTGGTAGGTTGTCTGAGGTTAATCACACAGTATGTGTTCCCTTGTCTTGCAGCTGAGATATCAACATGGCTTGACCACCCCGGACCTGCAGCAGACACTTCCCAACCTGAAGAACTTCCTGGAGCATGGCCTGATGGTGCGATGGTAAGAAAACATTTTTAAATCAAATGGGGAAATGTTCACGCGTGTTTCCATTAATCAAATGGATTAATCATCTGCCTGTTCATGTACATGCACATTAGCTTTGTCTAAGAGTCTCTTGGACTCAGACACTATAATGTTGAGAGGAAAGCAGTCCTCTTGAAGCCTGCACTGTGAAACATGAAATACTTCTGTTAAAGCTCAATATAAATCCCACATTTATCAGCCACATACACTGTGCTGTCAGGCGGTCAGAGTTATGGTCTGATTCTGCAGTGGGCATCAGGAAACACATTCAAATCCTCTTCACAAGCCGTATGTTAAACTTCTGGATAGACACTATGAATGAACTTGAAGAAACGTGGCAGCAAACAGTGCAACGGCCTCTGAGGGAGGACGTGATCCGCAGCTACACCTCCATTCAAATCAAAAATCTGATGCTGTGGACAAACCTCTAATACCTGCAGATCTGGTACTTTGATTCATTACATTTCATTAGTTCAACTTGCTCAATAGGCTCATCCTTCACTTTCAGCTTTGGGTTCAGGTCTGTTGCATGTGTTAAAATACCATCCTTGGAAATTGTGTTATTTTAGTAACAAGTTTATTGTTTGCTATTTAATCCATAAGTTACTGCAGGTCTCTGCTGGATTCACTTTGTGGACAAATGTGTTATTTTTTGCGATATCTACAGTGTGTAGTTTTATATTTAGTTGATGTGTTTGAATCACACAGAGGTTAGTGCCTCTGCTCCAAAGGAGACCTGGCAGGACGGCAGCTTTACACATTCAGACAGGATATAATATATAACACAGTATTTTGTGAAGGGCTCTAAAGGTAAAATGAAGCGTAGTAAATCAAGTCAATATTTGTCTTTCTCCTAGCTACACTAGCACGCAGTTTTTCATAGTACTTTGGCAGACAGGTTGTTCCAAGCATCTTGGAGAAGTTTTCACAGTTCTTCTGTGGGTTTGGTCCGTGTCAGTGTCGTCAGTCTCTTCATGTAAATCCAGACTGACTCCTTTATGGTGAAATCAGGAGCCTGTGGAGGCCACACAATCTGCTGCTCTGGCAGGACGTGTGGGTCTGTTGTAATGCCACAGAAATAATCTGACACCAGTCAGACGCCTTCTTAATGATTTTATATGATGAATGACAATCTAAGCACATTAATTATCTAAACCTTTAGTTCCTTCTGCACAGTATGTGACTGAATCGTTAGCCTGCTCATGTCTTTGCTGTGCTAGCATTGCTGGTAAACTGTTTGTGGTTTATATCTTCTGATATGTATTAGATTACATTTATAGTTACTTAATGCTTGAAAAGGATCAGAGCAGACAACTTCACAGCTATGCAGTTAATAGTAATTTTTTTAATGCAAAAAGGCAGTTTTATTATTCAGCATTCGCTGGTTGCTGCTCATCCATGAAGAGGATTTGTTGCTTTTTTGATTAGGCATTAACTTTAGATAGTTGACAGATTATTAGCTGGTAGTTGTTCTGACTAAGTGTCATGAACTGTTCTTATGAAGTTCACTTTGTTTAAATCATATGTGTGGGTTATGCATAGACTGTTTATAGAAATGGACGAGGCAAGTGAGGCTCAGATATTAAGCCAATGTGGAAGTGCAACAAAACTGCAACACACCCGACGGCCACTAGGTGCTGGCTCCAGAAAGATCCTCATTTTCAATCCTGAAATATTCAGTCAATACATTTTTTACACAAGTTCATCTGATGTCATCAGATAAAGTCAAATCTTCTTCTCAGAGAAGGTTCATCTGAAAATCATTTATCATTAGGGAGACATTAGGCTGAGAGAAGAGGAGGAGTTAGGGGTGGGGTTAGTTTGATTGACAGCTCTAGTCTCCAAAGAGAGCAGCGCTGAAATCAGGTCTCATACACATTGGACAGTGAACTGGGTTTAATGGTCAGACCCACCTCTTCTCTCTTCTTATATCCAAATATGGTCACTTCTGGCTCCAAATGACCAACATGGCCACGTTCAAACCCCTGCCCTCAAAACGTCCACACACTGGGTGATGTCCCGCTTTGCTTCGTCCATTTCTATAAACAGTGTGTGGTATTAGGTAAAAGTTGGATGTACCTGGCCTTTTAATTAAGCAGCAACTCTGCACATCATCACTGCTCCACATTTTTGTGAAGCAGTGGTTAATGAGATCTGCAGCAGTGAAGTGGAATGCTCAGATCTCTGCTCTCTCCCTCTACACTCTTATGGCCTGTAAGTAACCCTCCACTAAAACCTGGGAGTCGGCCTGCCTCAGACTTCAGCTCCACTGCCCTATAAAAGAGAAAGCTGTCTTTGATCTCCGCTGCTCTCTCAGGGTCAGCAAAGGGGAAAATGTGTATTACACACATTAATTGAATAATCTTTTGTTTTGAAAGGAAAGAAGCCATGAAAAGCCTGAGCTCTCAAATCAGCTCTCCACCGCCCCCCTCACTTAATGGGAAGTGGAAGGGCCCAAAGATAGATGAGATGAAAGCAGCGGCCCGCTAACCCCAAAGCTATGTGTGTGAATGTGTGTGAATGTGTGTGTGTACATGTGCACGGAAGTTTTTAAAGAGGTGGAAGTGTAACAGTTCACCAGTGGTTTGCCACAGCCACACTCCTGTTCGACAACGACACCACGGGGACAGAGACAAAGGCTCCTCTGTACTGACTCAGGAGTGATTTTACATTGATATCATTCACACCATCAGGAGATACAGACAGGTAGAAATGCTGCTCTCTAACAGGACGACAATGACTCCACACACGACACACGAGGGATCTCTGCCTGATGAGCATGAAGATGGTGTGAATCTCAGCACCGAACAACACCTACAGGAGACTGTGGATATTTTAGATTGAGCATTTTCCAGCTTCATCAAATTAACGATCAGAGAACATCCTCTGGACGGATGGTGTGTCATCATCCCAGTAGAGCTCCAGAGACCTGGAGGCACTGCAGCTGTTCTGGCAGCATGTGCTGGTCCAACACTTCACTAAGACTTTTTAGGCTGATTTTTCCTTTAATTTGTCACCCTCCTATGTTACCATGGCGATAAATAGTTTAACATGTGGGGAAAGGCATATTGTGGAAGTATGCTTCGTTCAAAGGTATCACCCATCTGCCGACACCTCTAAAACTCTAATTACCCCTCATTAAAGCGCAGTGTGTTTTTACATTTTGGTTGTACTTGAAAATTGAAGAGATATTTTATATTACTTTAAGTTACTTTTAACTATCTCACAACTCCTCAGTATGTAATGTTAGTGTCTGTAGGTCAGTGATCATGCAGTAGATTAAATCATATTCAAAACTCTCGAAGCACCTGAACTTTAACCTGAAAATAACCCAAAGCCTGTTTCACAACAGCCTGCAATAAGGAGGATATGCATTTCACACACACTGTTGCACTGTTTCCTTCCAACATCAGCTCCAGTTTTTGTTTTTTTAAAGGCTACATTCAGATCCAGTGTCCAGCGCTGGGTCCCAGCTTATGAAATATGGATTTATAAAAAGGCAGCTGCAGGTAATTTTCCTACAGACCGTGAGAGACGAGCTAATCTGCTTCCTCTGCCTCTCTTTACCACCTTTGTCTTTCCTCCTCGCATCCAAACAGGGATGATGTGATGAAGGATACGACTGAGGGAACTGTTTCCAGAACAGACTTGGAAATGGTTCCCTCCACCAGAGAACTAGTTCAGCCTGCATGCAGTCTGCAGGGAGAGCCTCTCCCCAGCTCCAACACCCTCTGTGAAGGCAGAGTGGGATCAGCTTGGACGTTTTATACAAACTGAATGCGGAAAGTGAGGGGAAGGCAGAGCGCCTGTTAGACTGTATAGGAGCGTCTTATAGAGCGTGTTATTACTGCACCATGGGCTGTATGATGCTCATCTGGCGAGCTGCTGATCATATCTTTATACATTTCCAAACAGTGCTGTCTCAGAAACACATCATAACATGTCAGAGTATATACAGTCCAGCCCTGGTGAAAAATGGGCAGAGTAGGTTTTTTTTTTTTTTCTTGCTGAAGGATAAGAAACAGCGGAAAAATGGAGAATCTATTACGGCAAGGCAGACAGAGACAGGACCAGAAACCCATTCTTTGTAAAACTGCACTCTGCCGAGATCAAAGCAAACGCGTTCAACATGCTCCCATTCGCCGCTCCACATCCGCTGAGGGCCTGGCGGAGGTTCACAGGGTCCTGATCCTGCTCCGGTGCCTGGAAGCAGGGCTACGTACACGGCGGGGAGGCAAGGTGTGGCAGAGCGACGGCCAGGCAGATGCTCCACTGCAGCTGCAGGATGTGAATCTCAAAAAGCCCCATAGTGAGAGAGAAGTTAGCAAAAGGACTGTGTTACATGATGTACACAGAGGCCTGTGATATTTAGACAGCTGCACTTTTTGTCAGTGGGAAAAAAGGAAATAAATCCCAAATTTATATGCCTAAAATAAGCATTTGCAAGCTACATTAAGCCTGACAGGTGCCCTATGGATTTAGTGTACTTGTAATAATGGATGATGATTTGGAGGAGAAATCAAGAATGTTTCCTTCTCCCTGTTCATGTGATATTCTGCAAAGGTCCATTCATTCTGCAAACACCACTTCCTCCCATCCTCTGGGAATAATAATTCCATTTCCATTCCATTTTTCTCCCACTCCCATGTAAACCCTTATTTCAACCAACCACATGCTCAGGAAGTTACTGTAACATGATACCTTTTTTCTTTCTTAAATGAAACCTATAAATCTTCTGAAACGTCTTAGATACTATTAGAATTAACTGTGTTGATGTGCAGTATGTTTTTGTACTGCGGGAACAAAATACCACAACAGGCTCACAAATACATGTGTTACCATATGTGTCTGGATAACCTAAGGTGTGTCCAATGTATGTCCAATGTATGTCCAATTGAAGACACCTGGGATCTTTCAAAAGTGAAATGTCCTGAAAACCATGATTTTTTTATGATGACATTTGACATTATACCTTTATTTGTATACTAAACTGTGAGATTGTGTTTTATTGCATTTTTCTGACAATTTTATTTGTCATTTGTTTTTTATTTTTTCTTGTTGTACACTCTGCTATGTAGGAAATTGATTGTCTCAGTTGTGTTTCTCTGTAGTTGGACAGACCTCACAGCAAAGAAAATGTCCTGGAAAATACTTTCTTGAGGAGAGTGGGAACTCTCTAAGTTATTATATAGACACCACACAATACTGACTTTTATGAAGGGGGTTGTGTGTCCCCTCAAGAATAGAGTAGAGTAGAGTAGAGTAGAGTAGAGTAGAGTAGATTGCTGTTGTCTTTGTACAGGTCCACTGGAACTTTGTGTGTTATGTCATCTTTAAACAATAAGATATGATAGAAATGAAATTTAAAATCTAGAGAATACTCTGAAATAAAAAGACTTTTCAGTGTATTGAACAAAAAATAAATGTTGGATTAATATTTGCATCTGTTAGTGCACGCAGATTACTGGAAGGTAGAGAGGTTGAAGTTTTGAATGAAATGATTGTTGGGTTAGCCGTGTGTTTACATAATATCAGTGTTGTGTTTGACTTGTACAAAGTGTAACATAACAGCATTAACATGTCAGATAATGCAGCATTGAGCAGTATGAGGGTGTTGTCAGCTTGTTGATCCTGTTGCACACGCTGTGCTGCGGTCAGTCCCCGTCTTCAAAGGCCGGCCAGTCAGTAAGACTCGCCCTGTTGAAGCAAAAAGAAAACTTAGCTTCCACCGTCGTGCATATCAAATTTTTACTAGTGTTTACTCTACTAGTTTCATAGGGATTTCTCTGACCACATCAAACGACCAAATCTTATCTGCCATTGTTTGTTTTGGCCTCAAACCGTGGCTCCTTAGCGGGATTTGGATATGAACAGGGGCATGTTGTGAAGCCTGTCGGGGGATTGGACGGTGGAAAGGCTTGGCTTAACCAAATTCCTGAGTCGGCTTGAAATATGCCAGGTTTGACATCAGCGGTGGAAAGGAAGAGAGCCGGCAAAAAGCTTTGGAGGAGTGAGGGCTATTTCTGGCTCTGCATGTCAAGTTTGCTGCTTGATGGTTTAGACAGAGGCCTCTTAGTAGCATTTATAGTGTGCAGTCAGGTTGTTGTCTGGGTAATGCAGCACAGACACTGGGGCCCAGTGAAACCTAAATACCTCCTGTAGATGAGTAGCAACCAGAGCAGGACTCACAGGTCCAGTTATACATCAATAGAAAATAATATTGTATTTTTAAACACTGTTATCATTTGTATTGGTACTGCCAGAGCTGTCATAGCTGTTAGGGTCAGTATCAGTACTAATCAGTAGTGATTATTTACCGAGCATCTGCAGCAAATAGATGTTTGTATGTGTCACTGCTCAGAGGCTACACATCAGGAGTGGATGTTTCTCCAGAGGATCCTGACACAGTGGACATTTAAAACCAGCTGGTCCCACATCAGTGATCCTGAAGAGGAGGGAGGAAGCTGTGTAGCGTATTTCTTTGGCATAAATTGAAATACATCAGTGATTCCCAACCAGGGGTGCTTGTGCCTCCTGGGTTGCTATTGCAGTTTCCTAGAGGTACATGCACAGATCAGCTGTTATAAGAAAATAATTATGAATTGAATAAATTAGTTTACACTGAGTCAGCTGTGGTAGAAAAGAGATCTTGATAGTTAAAAGTATAATAAGTAAGTTATAAGAAAGTACTTCACTAAAATTAGAAAAAATCCTACTGAGTGGTTATCTGAGGAGGCGGGACATACTGTTTGATTGGACCATTGAAATACAACAAAACACCTCAGCCAGCTCATGTAACAAGGTAACTGTAGAAGTAACTGTGTTTGAACTTTGATATAAACATAAAAACAAACAGAGTGTTGATCACTGTGAGACTAACATCATTATGTAAGTGCAGAGTACGACTGAGGTTAAAGACTTTTTTCTTTTCAGGTTAACTTTAAAACTTGAAAAGATTAAGTTGTTACTAGTGCAGGAGATTTTACTGTAAAAACCAAAACATGCTGAGTAGCATCTGCAGCACGAACGCAGCTCTGTGATCCTCCATTGTTGCTGTTGTTGCCAGGGTAACACATGCAGGTTAAGAGAGAGGCGGGTCTATGGTGTCATTGGTTCAGAAAAGATGTGAATGGGTTGTAATGCAGAAATGTGAGGGTGGTGTTTTCAGACTTTCTCTCTGGAACCAGGTTAAAAAATGATGGTCCTTGAACAACCAGAACATAAAAAACATTTTGCAGATACACCTAAACTACTCTTCACCTGGACATGTCCTCAGAAATATAAGGACCAAAGATGGACAGACATAATGATCCACATTACTGTTACTTGAATTTTAGTTTGGGTCCTTTTAAAAAATCCTTTACGTAGTTATAGAAAGGAAACCAGCTAAATGTTTATAAGGAATATGAAAAATCTCAGGCAGCAGACCAAGAATGTGGCGAGGCCCAGTTATCCCATGCTGTGTCTGTGTTTGGCCTCATTACATGACGCTGTGTGACTTCCAGCTTTTCCAAACAACTGTAGGAAGTGTTTTTAAGGAGGTCAGTGTTCCCAGCATGCTTCATCGGGACACATGCTCACTGTGGCCATACATGTGTAGCCTAATCACCTGCATTAAGAAACATGTCATCGGTGTAACAAGTTAAAATGTCTGAAGAAGAAATGTTACGACTGCCCAGAGGGTTGCTTGGCTGCAGCCCTGGCCTGCACACACCCAGTCTCCTCTGTTGCTCAAACACCGCTGCACAATTGGACACAAATAATGGAACAAATGTGAGGCTAACCTTGAAACAAAGTGGAACCAAATAGCACGGTCCACATACAAAGTTCCTCATTATACAAAAGAGTGTGTGATGACCATGTGATTTTATGCCAGTGTCAATAATGCATTTGTTTATGGTGAAGGTGGCCAAGTGAAGTCAGAGCAAAGGGATGGCATAAGAAAGCCAGCTGGAGGACAGACTGGGAGAAAGTGGCTGATAATAATTCAAATCAAAGCCATCTAATCAGCCGCTGCCGTACGAGCATCACTCAGTCCATCTGAAAGCTGTGGCACTCACTTGTTAGCTTCTTATAAATGATGCACGGAAACCTTCAGCTCTTCACTGAGGACCAGTCGTCTCTGCTTTCCAACCTGTATTACGTTACCCACAGTCTGAGCAGCATTTTCCACTCAAAGGAAATGACAGTTGACTCCTGGTGACATCTGTCTTCATTCCTCTCCATCAAACCAGGTTTTGAAATTTCAGGACTGGCTTCCAGAGAGCGCACGATGGTTTAGTTTCACAGATAAGTGTTTGAGATGGCAAATCATTCAGCCTCACTGTGCATTCCTCTCCATTTATCTCCCAGGACAATTAGGTGGTGAGGAGCCGTAGTTTCCATTGTGCCTGAACATGCTCATTAGAGGGGGCAGTTGTAATAAATGATGTGTTTCTGTGGAGATGCACTGCCAAGTAAAGCACGGGCCAACTCCTGTTCAGCCCACTTTAGAGGGACGCCCTCATTGGATCAGGTCATTACCCTGGGTCTTTATTTTCTTAACCTGACCCTATTTGACCATTGAACATTTCCATCAGTGTGCCTCCATTCAGCCTAAATATCAGCCCTCTGCAGGTTGTGACCATGAGCGGTTACACAGTGTACCGTCAGACTGTGGATGGTTCTCATTTACTGTATCCACAACACTTTGAAGTTTGACAAGTTTCTCTTAAAAGTGGACGGGCTGCCGCGCTCCCCCCAGCACAGTGTCCTGCCTGTGAACCCTGTCAGGACCACCTCGGCAGGGCGCCTGCAGGGGTCAAGCTCAGGGTCCTTTTTACAAGCTGTCATGCATTTGGTGGTGAAACTGTCCGTCAGACTGTTAGCTAATACACCCGGCGCCCTCATCACCGATGTCTAAGAAGACTCCCTCGGTAATCTTCAGGCGACAGGAGAAAATTTACAAGGACATCTATTATGGCAGACAAAGATTTGTCCTCAACTCTTTAACCAACACATATGAATCTCTGAAGAGCAAAGGGAGGCCCTGCTTTGACCTCTGACCCTGGCGGTACAGTGCCTCTGCTCCTGAGATAGCACAACGGTCACAGTGAGCAGACCGCTAAGTAGTCCGGTGAATTATACATGGCCTTGGCTATCGGAAGAGGCGGTGAGGCCCCCATTTAAATAGATTTATGGCTCCAGTACTGGGGCGGGGCGTGGCGTCCCAGATCCCCGAGTCTGTTATCTGTTATGGAAGAAAACGTCTGACATAGTTGAGTGGACGCCTGCTGCGCTCTTGCAGTCAGCAGAATGTAAGTGCAGTCTCTGAGGCCGCACAAATGTTTTGTGAATGTTGTGAGGTGGAGTGATTTACAAAGAGCTGCAGCTGCCGTGCTCCTGCATCAGGGGGAGGGGCTGCGGGTGCTGATGAGCTCAGAGGAGGACCAGGTCCAAGAAGAACCTGGCTGCTCATTCTCCCCTTCAGGGTGACCTGGTCTCCTCTGTTAGCTGTCTGTGATAAACACTGTAGCTCCTTGTTGTTTGTGTTTGTTCATTAGATGTCCCTCTCTTTGCTCCTCACAGTGACCGGCACCACATCTCCAGCTCCATCCCAGTCCCCTCCAAGTCCCAGCTCGCTGTGTCCGCTGCCTCAGAGGTAGGCTTCCCCAGTCACACCTGCTCCCCAGACCGAGGCCTGAGGAAAAGGGCGAGCTCGGAGGCTGAAGCGGAGCTGAAGTACAAGCCAACCCCTCCGCCCAGCTATGACACCACCATGGCTCAGGAGCAGCCCTCGGTTGGCCTGGCTCCACCTTCGCCTTCACCCAAACAACTGTCGTCCTCCCTGGATGCCGGGATAGCCTCACTTAACCTCACCACCACCGCGGAGCCCGGCGAGGAGGGACAGCAGAAGGTAGAGACGGAGGAGGAGGGCGGGGACACGGCCGTGGAGGCGGAGAGAGGCGAAAGTGTCGACAAAGAGACTGAAGCAGATCAAGAAGAAGAGACTGAAGAGCAGCCGCCCAGCAACACAGCAGCACCTTCTTCTTCTGCAGTGCAGGACGCTGGCGAGGAAACGCTGCCCACCATCCAGCACATGGGTGCCATGAA
>OOFC01029168.1:0-19972 GCA_900323345.1 Pseudochromis fuscus | reverse complement strand
CATATTTTCCGGACTATTGAGCACACCTGTCTATAAGCAGCTATTGAATTTATTCGAACACTTTCATGTGGTCCACTCTGACCGGGTCTGATGTGACAAGGCTAAATGTATCGGTGGCACGGAGCTTGCTAGCTTGTAAAAAGTCAACAAGCTTCGTGCACCAACAGTGTCACCAACAGATAACCTCAACATCTGGGCTCCATGTTCTATACAAGAATCCTCATGTTACTCTTCTTAGTCTCTATATTTTGAATTCTTCATCCCAAACATCAAATGGGATATTGTTGACCTCTGATACAATCAGTGGTGGACAAAGTACTCAACTTCAGTACTTAAGTCAAAGTACTGATACTCATGGTCAAATGTCAAATAAGTACTAAAGTACTCACCTTTAAAAATACTTAAGTATTCAAAAGTACATGCATTTAAAAATACTTAAATATTCAAAAGTACAAATTAAAAGGACATTTTCTAATATCAGTACATTGCTGTATTGTTCTCAGTGCCCGAGTCAATCCCCAACTAACGTCTGCTTCCTGTTAATGTGGTATTTTAAGCTGAAAGTGCTTCAATGAAAAGAAAACTCCTTCCTGCAGAGTGTGCGTAATACTTTGTTGGTTGCCTGTTCGGTCTTGCTTTTGTTTTCAAATTTCCCATCGAGAGGCTAACATGCTGTACAACGACAAAACGGTACTGTTTCCTGTCTTCCCTCTTTATTGTTCGGTTCCGCTGCCGGTCACTTCCTGCCGATTTGCGCATGCACGACAGTAACTCTACCTGGACAAACTGCCTGAAACGCATTGCCATCATAGACTGTATATAAAGTAAGTAACCACACACTTCCTAGGAATGTAGTGGAGTCCAAAGTACAATATTTACCTTTGAAATGTAGAAGAATGAAAGTCATAAGTTTCCAAAAAAACAAATACTCAAGTAAAGTACAGATACTGAAAAAATGGACTTAAGTATAGTGTTCAAGTAAATGTACTCGGATACTATCCACCACTGGATACAATACACTGTATCCAGTGGATGCAATGTGGCAGTTGATCTTTCTCTAAAGTTTTTTTCTACGCAGAAACCATTTGCGGTTCAGTCTTTGACAGACTGCAGGAGCCAGGACTCCAGCCAACAGCGCTACAATTAACAACCATCTCCCTCTGCTCTCTGAATATATCACAAACTTCACATGTATTCCCAACACGTTATTCTGCAGTCAACAAAGACATTGTCAAGTTATTTTTTTTATTGTCAACACATTTTCAAAAATCATATCATAAAACAAAGATAGTAAAACAACAGATGTCTCTATATATTAAATACTTTCTAAAATATGGCCAGAGGCTCTCTCTATGGAGCTGGTACAAGTTGCATAGGTGACCAAGCCTTTCAGATCCTGCTTTCTAAAATGTGCCTCTATTAATTGCAAATTGCACACATCACAAAACCACATTGGTTTAGACATTACGTTGGAACTACTGCAGATTTTATTACTTTCTGGAAAACAACTGACAAAAAAAAAATCTACAAGATTAACTGTATACATTTCAGCTTGGCCTCTGTACAGCACACCAACATCTGTACTAATAACATCCTGGCAGCTTGCGCTCTTAGGGATTTGATGGGTGTCAGGAGTATGTAATCAGTTCAGTCAGTCATTTGAGAAATAGAGTTTAAATATAAAAAATTCCCATTAAGAGGACTCAACTGCAAGCCACTGATTTTCAAAGCAGGGTTAGGTAAATTGCTTTGAGGAAAGTGCTGCCACTTTTGTGAAATCGCTCACGTTGCTGTCACGTCCACAGATAATTCTCAGTTTTCTACCTCTGCACAAAAACTGGGGTGTTGAGGCAGTCCAGCTGTGTCAAAGGTTTAACAACACGTTTCCTACAGACACACTAGAGCTGAGTTTTTACCAAACACCGTCTTTTACCACTGGACAAAGTAAGTGCATGCAGCCCTCACCTAACAGAGACTATTCTCCCCTGACTGCAGCAAACAGATGGAAAACAAGCATTATTTTGAGATTTTTATGCAAACAGATTTTCCTTCAGCGTGATATTTTTATGGGTTGTCAAAATTTTAATGGCCCGACAAGTTTTCTGATGCCGAGTATTCCCACATGAAGTCTTTGCAGTGCTTTTCAAAAATATTTGCTATCAAAACCCATTATATTTTCGTATCTTACTATCCACCTCTCAACATGAAAACAGGGTATAAAGGGATATAGAGTGCAGTGTGGATTAAGGCCCCTAGGCAGAACATCAGAGAAGCACTTTCTGTGTTCACACTAGGTACATTAAAATGATGTATAGTCCATCAAATGCTTTAAATGTGCTCCCCCTTTGGTCTCTTACGTGTCCCTGATATGGATATGTAATATTTCTACTGATAATCTTTCTTCCTGAACGTCTCTATTTCTTAAATATCTATGTCAAAAAATATATTTCAGTATTTGTCAGTTGTTTTTGGATTTACATTCTCAACAAGGTGCGTGAGACTACTCTATCTTTTTGTGTGTCCACTTCATTACGTTTATGGAAGCTGTAAATGCTCCATTAGGATAAATGAAAGCACCGCTGGCACCGGCCATTTGCTGTCTTTGTAGACAATGGTGCATTACTTTTTTTGCTTGGTGAGTACACTGTTCCCAAACTTATGACATCTTTCAAAAGCTATAAACAAATGTCCCAAAGTGAGATCCACATAAATATAGCTGTCTAGCCGTCTAGGCACCCAAACCAAAGAACCGTAAATCAGCAATGAGTCTTCCTGTTTTATAGGTGAGCCTAAGAATGCAGCCACACTGATTTGTCATTACATATATTTATTATTTGGAGCGTGTGAATGCTGTTTCACAACTGATGTGTCCTTCTCTGTGAAAATTTCAGTTTGCAAATATGTCATCTATTTATCTTGTGGAATGTAGCAGTAATAAAAAGACTGAAGCTCCTTTTGTTGCCCTTAATGAGCATACTTCCTGTGGAGGGTCAACAGGAGGAGGCTTCGTGACTGATCAGTGTGGCTGCCTTTAGTTGCAGTTGTGTGTAGATTGAACAAAAAATTGGGACGGCCCCTCTCTCACTCCCCATTTGTGAAATGACACATTTTTACACAGCATGTGTTGTTTGATGTTGGCATTTGTTGTCATTTGAAAAACAAATCAATCTAACATTTATAAGAAAAAAAACACATATCTTCCTAAATTGTTCTTATCTTCCCAATTAAAAAAAAAACAAAAAACCATGGGATGGGTAGCTAGTATAAAAACAGGCAGGAAATTTTAATCCGGTCAGTCAGCTTCATATGACCTGATAAAAGCGGGTCCTGCACTTGTATCTTAAGCCATCTTTGAGGACCCAATTTGAAGGGATCAGTACTCCCAGAGAGAAGATGCATCGACAGATGAACCATCACCCATGAGCGTGCCTCCCTGGTCCCCACGAAGGTACTTCCCATTGGATGCCTTGATGGCGATGCGTCCATGTTCCAGGAACTCAAGGAAGAAGTCCTCTGACTTTTCTCCGTCCGAGCACACGAGGCCGTTGCTCGACACGTACCAGAACTTTCCGCTCACACCTGCAGAGGGATGATTATATTTCAGTTATTTCTCACTTTTAACAATACAGCCCCTGATACTGATTGTGAAGCAGAATTTGAGTATGCTGTCCACACATTTAAACACTGACTTTTAATATGATAGGCGCCGTCATTGAAGATCAATGAAAAGATGTCGTAGACTGATCGATTTACATCCAGAGTGTTGGAGTTCTTGTGGTGACACACAAAGCCGTTCTCTCCACGAAGGATCAGCATCGGGCGGTTGATGAGTTTCATCAGGAATAATTCATCAGCACCTACAACGAAAGATAAATGTTGTTTTTCTGGTGTGTATAGCTGGACGAAGCTGTACTTAAACCATCAGAGCACTAAAATTCAAGTGGATTGCCTTCTAGTACTCACCCACTGTATCACTGACTGCTGACAGCTGCCCATTCTTCTTGGTGCAGACATACTTTCCATTACTTGCTTTGAGCGCTACTCGCTGTCCTCGCCATTCGATGTCAAACATTGTGTTGACCTCTCTGGGGAAAAAAAGACATGGATGGACAGATGGAGAGGTTCAGGTGAAATTGAACTGTTATCACATATTACAGCTGTGATTGAGTGAGTATACACTGAGTGGAGTCTTGTAGGAGAAAACGTACAAGAAAGCTCCTATTTCCAAGCAATAACAACCACTTACACTTCTTTGGCAGTGGACTGAATCTCTCCATGAGTCACTAGAGTCCAGTAGGATCCACCGTTGGTCCTGAACATGGACTTTTTGGTCTCCTTGTCTATCTCCATCTGGAAGGTCTCCATGTCGGTCTCCATATCCTGATTGGCTGAAATGCTCACACCTGGTAATAAGGGAAGAAAAGATGGCCTTTATCAACGCTCCTTTGTTCATTACAATCTATGGATTACAATTTTATATCCTCTTGAATGTCATTTACTTGCTCAACCATTGCCATAGAGACTTGTGCAGAACAGTAATCCAGCATTAATTAGATCCACGCCTTCTCTATTGTGGCGACACATAATAGTCGGCTGTCTCGTGGCTCGTTCAGGGCTCCTCTCTGCTCATATATGCAGCCAGTATTGTTCAGTCACACGGCATTTCATTTAACTTTATTACATTTTGATGTCGTGACTATGAATATTATTTATTTACAGTAATACAGAAACTTGGTGCATGGTTCTAGCAACACAGATGTTACAGGGCTGGAGGTGCCATGATGCACAAACAGGTTGTTTCCACTTGGTGTTGCTTCAACACTCCTGCTGGGACTTTAGTTTGCAATCTTATAGTACATGCATGTGCACGTGCAAAAGCATTTAATATGTTTGTCATTCTTAGTACTTAACTAACACGGTGGTGATTGATGAAAAAATAACTTGAGTTTAAGACAAATGTTAAGATTACAATGTTGGCTTGATAGAGCCTGATATGTAACAATGACCTGAATTGTTATAGAAATAAGTAATAAAACTGGAAATGTAATAACTGGTCAATAATGTAACAAGATGCTGAGGCCAAAACATAAAAGTTTTGAACAAAAAACTTAACCCTAACTCTTACATTTATTAATTAATGTTTTTGTTACATTTCAGGCTCAGCACTTTTGTTACATTATCGACCAGTGATTACATTTCGGGTTTTATTACATTTTTTTGTAACAATTCAGTCAGTTGTTACATTTTGGGTTGTTGTTACATATTGGGCTCTATTGTGGCTTTATAATTGCTCATTTAAATTCTTTTGCTTTTATAAAATCTTGTCTTGATGACAACAAATCTCTGATCGGAGGGGAAAACAGATCATTTTGGTTTGGAAAAGTAGATCATTCAGTGGCATTGTTTTGAGGTTTATATGTTTTTTATATATACGTTTTTCCCCACTATAAAGTCATCACATCATCATTGGTCATCGCTTCAGCTTTCAAATGTATTGGTTTAAATAATTAAACCAGCAGTGCAGAGCTTCTGTCTCCCTCTCCTGTCGATGGCAGTAACTGCACAAACACTGCTGACATGCTTACAATGCAGTAGTCCACTCGTACAGGCTGGCAAATCAGTCATTGCTTATTTATATAAAACACATGGCAGAGTCGATCAGCACTGTGTGAACTTGGATGTAACGGATCCACACTCCTGGGTTAACCTGCTCTGTAGCCATCTGACGTCATATGCGACTATAATGTTCATGAAATGACTACCAGATGAAACATTTCTCTGATTTGGCATTTATTATCAGGAGCACAACATCTCACTACATGTACAACACAATAACATGGCGGCTCTCGGGTCAAACCAACAACAACATCCGGTTTACCGCTCGTAAACTTCCTCTACCCTATATCTGCTATAATAAGCAAATACTTTGCTAGTGGATATTACATGCATAGTAATTTTCCAAAACTGAATAAATACCACACGTAGCAATGCAAAACTGCTTTGCTCACTCAAGCATGTTGTAACTAGAATATCTGCTGAATTATTTTTTTTTATGGACTGATAGTAACAGGGTAACAGTAGTTTGTTAACAGCAGCTAGCTTGCTAGCGGCCGGTTGTTGTGAACCGGCTCCCTATGCAGCGACGTACTGACGTTTACGTTGACGCGGTCCCAACTTGGCTCCTTGCCCGTGGAAAAGCAAACGGTTCATCGGAGAAACAGGATCTGAACCAACTAACCACCAGGACTAACACCAGCCCGGGACTAGCAAACGTTCTTGTTCGGTGGAAAAGACTGTGAGTCTCGGATGTCCTCTTGCATTGTTTTGTTGTTTTTTTACTTTTGCTCTTAATCAAATTTCAAGTGATCAACTCATTTTTGCATACAAAAGCAATTATGCAAGGAAAGCTAAATTAAACACAGAATAACATTTAAAATTTGCTTGAAATTCTTTCCAGTCTGTTGGTGCCATGTTCTCTAAACACACGCCTCACTTGCAGCCATTGGAGTGTTGCATGCTTAATCCACATGTACTCTCCACTCTGTCTGGTGCTGGCGAATTCACAGACACGTATAACTGAACTGTGTCTGCTGTAGTTCAAATTAGATGCCACAGAAATATCCTTCAACCTTTCTCTTAATCCCGTTACAACCCTAATCCCCCGCAGCCACCCCTCCACCCTTCCTGTTCATTCGCTTGCTGTAATTCCCTGAGTGGTGAAATGCAAATCTGCACTGCAGGGCCCACTAAGCAGCTTTCGGTGCCTTGTTCCTTAAAAAAACGTGGAGCTGCCACAAGGCCAAACACTACAGTGTACAGTGAAACTACATCTTTGCCCTATATTATGAGGAGGGAGCGCCAGGTTGCTGAATAATTGCCCTGATAGTGACCTTTTTAATGTTATTCATGCATAAGCATAATAATGACTGGAGTTAGTCTGGGGATCCCCCCTCTCCACAGACATGCTGCAGTAGTGCATTATAAAGCTATCTCACACTGGCAACAGTAAAGATACCCTATAATATAATTTAGATTTAACTTCAAAGGTGTAAAAATACAACACAGCTAGCTTCCCAGTCCTCCTACACTTGCGTAATTATACAGGACAGAGCAGATCCCATCATGGAGGCTGAAGAGAGATCATGTAACTGATCTGTCTGGCAAGGCCTGGCTGTAGCTGCTGCCCCTTTTATTACCACGCCACTCGTGTACTATAGATCCACGTAGTTTGGAGTGCTTCACTCGATGAGAGCGAGAAGTTGCAAGAAGCTTAAAGACCATCTACAGTAAATGACGCCCCCGGGTCACAGATCTGCCCTGCAGTCATTTGCACACTGCTTAATCTTCAATGGACACACAGTGGAAATGACAAAGCCCATTACCACAATTACCTCCACAGTAAGGCTGTCAACCAATCAAGGTCCAGCATGGAGGTAAAAAGCTCTTTTCTTTGTATGGGCAGTTTTGATTACTGTAATATAACTATGAAGACTCAGTTGAATAACTTAATAGATCCTTATAGACAGTGTGATATTTAAATTCCTTTACACACAGCAGGGGTACTCTGCCACCGTCAAACGTGCTATATTCGTCAAACGGTGCACAATGTGTTTTATTGTGCTTTGCTGTTGATCTATTTCTCAATACCTAAACCTGCAACATGTAGCTCAGTGTAGCTACTCTGATTTTCAACAACCTTGCAAATTCCCCAGAGATTAAAGCAGAATGCAGGGCAGCAACTCTGAGACCACTGACCTCAGATTAACCTGGAGGTTTATCATACAGAATCAAATAAATACCAGATATTAAATAGATATTATATAGATCCAAGAAAGGAACAACGGATGATATTGTCAAAAATATGTTTTAGCTTCATCTGTCAACAGTCGGATAAAATGTGCAAAGACTTTTGGTGGCTGCATATTGATCCTAAAATCATAGTGCAGGAAATCACCGGGTCTCTCATGTTTAGATGCATTAGACATGATATTCATAAGTCTTTCTTCCATTAGTTTGAACTGTGAGAGTAGCTGTAGTTACATTCAGTCATGTTTGGAGATGTAATTCACTTTTATTTTGCCTCATTTGAAATAAATTACTTCAAAATGTCTTTGCTGACAATCAGATTTCAGTGTTTGAACGGCACCTGTACTGTAAAGTTATTGAATGTATAATACTGCATCATACTGTGAATGCAGCGCCAATCTGTATAAAACTATATCATGTAGTAAACATCAAACGGTCACTTGCTGTTTTTTGAAATTAAATATTTTTTCCATCACACTTCATATTTACCTTGCTTGACTGAGACGAATCTTTTATTGGCTGCTTGAAAAACTACTTGTGGATGACTCTCCTCCAGATCAAACAGCTCATCTTTCCCAGGCTTGGAGCATCGGCCAGATCGCAGCGTTCCTGTGGGTCCCACCGGGGTCAGATATTTCCCATCGCAGTCCTTAAAGGCCAACTTGCCAGATTTCAGCTCGAGTGTGAAGCTAGTCAGTTTGGTGTTCTCCTTCACCAGTTTGCCATCGTTGCTGAGGAAGCGGCTGTCGCAGGTCTTCAGGCTGTATTTGCCGTCCAGGTACACCAAGGTGACCAGAGAGTCCACTCCCCAGGGAATGTTGCTGTCCACTGAGATCTCTCCATCTGAAGAAGACAGATGGGCATAGCGCTTACGTGCCACACTGAGCAGACTGGCCTGTGGGTGTAAAGCCAAATGGACGGCCCACAGCTCCTGTTCCCCGATGGCTTGGGCGAAGCAGGACAGATAGTCGGCCGAGCCTCCGAAGTAACGCAGGAAGGGCTCTGACTGCAGCGCCCAGCGCCCGTCAGACTGGGGCACAATCAGGAAACGGCATTCAGGGTCAGGCTTCTCTGCCCCACATGTGATCTTACCATCTTTGTCAGAGGCCAGGTAGCGTCCCAGGTGGCTGCGCAGGAACACCACTTGGCCGTCTTGCTCATCCTGCTCTAAGGTCCAGATCTGCTTCTTCTTCATGCTGATGCCCGAGGCGTTCACCTTGAAGCCGAAGGCCTCGGCCGTCAGGTAGCGGTTCTCGTAGTTGATGAGGCCGAACTGCAGCTTGAGCGCCCGGTTGATCCCGTTCGAGGGCATGCTGGAAGAGGCCACACGTTGAGATTATAAGGAGAGAGGTTTAGGAGAGGCAAGGGAAAGGGCAGGCAGGAGGAGAAGCAGGCATGGGACTGAAGAGCAAAAATAAAATGCTTGATTTCCCCCTTCTTCTGTGTCTCAAGCCGTGAATAAGCTCCACTTATCTCCCTTGATGGATTGTTTAGTGCTCCTTCCTTCTCCTGTCACTTTCTCTCTTTCCCCAGAGGGCTCGCACAGGCACTTGCTCTCGGTTCCTTAATGAGTTAGGATTAAAATCAGCAGGACACAGCACCTCAATCCAACAAGCCGCTGACGTCACGTACCAGTGCACCAACCACAAACCTCCCCTCCTCCCCCGTCCACCTCCAGTACACCGTCAGTACAGCTTCATCTCTATCTCCTCCATATCTTTCCCTTCCTGCCACCTCTGCCCTCTTCTCTTCACTGTTGCTGATCTTCCCTGAAAGCCACTCTGACCCTTTCTCAGCTCAGTCCTCATATTTACGTCCATACACTAGTCGCCACATTATTCACTGAAAGGATTATCCTAGCTTTGATCTGCTGTCTAATTGGAAAACGTCCATAGAGTAAAGGTGCTTTTATTTGCTCCCCACTGCTTCAATTTTGAGGCCCCTTTCGAACAAGTTTTTATCAAAGGTGAATTAAGTTTTTCTTGGGGTGTTTTTTTGAAGCATAAACACATTTTTACAAACTATGTCTTGGCTGTGAATAGGAATTCTGTCTCCTTGATGTAAAGATTAAAAATGTATTCACAAGGCCGCGCCGGACCAGTCTTAATGTTCACGGTTGGCTGATTTTAAAGCATAATCTTTACTCCCCAAGCAAGTACAACAGCCTCTTTATGAAACTTACTACGCCACTTTTTCCCTCGTGCAGAGTAGCTTTATAGCAACATTATGTTTACTTCAAGTTCTTAGAGATATTTGAATATGTGACGACTGGGAGCTGAGCTGAGAGGGGTTTGAATGCAATTTCCCTTCTCTCCACTTTCACCGTGTTTGATTCTGTCTTATTCTTTCTGTTCTTTCCAGATCCTCCTCTGTTATTCTGTCAGTCAATTAATAATAGAGGACGCGACTCCATGCCCCATGACCTTTGTCACAGTGCAAGCTAAGATCAACCTTTGTAAGAGCATTACCACAGGTTTCACAGGTTCCTCAGGATGTTGAGGGTAATGCAACCAAATCCACAAAAGTGTGTGATTTAAATTATCATTTCAAAATCAATCCTATTTCTATTTAAAGTTTAATGACAGCTACTCTCATCTGTTAGCCTTGAGAGTAGGACAAAGGTTGAATAACTTAGAAACTTCATCAGATACACAGAAGTTAGTATTTCTTTTAGTCATTAAATTCTCAGTGATGAAATCTCTGTCATGCAGGGTGAGGAGATATTTGGATGGTGTACTGAGTGCAACACTGTGACTGCCTTCCAGGAGAGGTGGCGTGAAAATGCCACTATTTAAATGAAATCCCATCTCCCCCCTGTGGCTGTCAGCGTTTCACTCTGCCGTCCACTGTGGCCATTTGGAAACACATTAGGTTGGAGAGTGCATCATACAAACATTATTTTAAAGCAAAACCCAGCATTTTATCAGGGTGTGGATTATAGGTGGATAACTGGAGGACCCAGAACTCATAGAGTTGTGCTATAAAGCAAACAGATTCGTTTTATGTTTGTTTGATGTCTGACAAGTAAAGGCACTTTTTACTTTTCCCATAGGCCTCACTTGAAGGTGGGTGAGATGTGATAAATAACAAATATGAACAACGCACATTCTCACAGTCCTAAGCATTCATATTGTTGCACTGTTATTGACAAACTAATGAACAAAAGTTGACATTTTGTGTAGATATTATCCTTCAAAAAGATGAATATTTAGTCTCTTAAGTTGAGTTTCATACACATTGGGCTGTGACCTCAGGCTCGAAGGTTAGTCCCGCCTCCTCACCCCTCACATCATATCCAAATATGGTCATCTCATGGTGACGTTCAAATGCTGATCTCGACAAACTAATGGGTGATGTCACGCTTGCTTCGTCCATTTCTACTAACAGTCTGTAGTTTCATTTGATCACAGCCACATTATCACCATCGTCATTTTGAGAAATACACTTTGTACATATAACTTTACTCTGCATTGGATTAGCTTGATTACACCTGTGTGGGCTGTGTTGTATTTAAAAATAATCAACATGTAAAAACATATTTAATTGCAGACTGACTGACTTCTACTGTGTTTTAAGACTCTTATGCAGCTCTTTAGGTGTAAAATGTGATTTAGAGTCAAAGTCAATATTTCTAGGATTGTGTTTCTTGTCGGGCTTCATCAGAGAAGTCTTACTAATAAATATATAACCAATAATGTATACTAAATTTGATGAAATATGAATTGCGCTTACTGTTCTTGAATAGTGTGGTTAAAAAGCCAAAGACATTTACAATATCCCAGTCTAATAATCATAAATGCTATTTATTTTCCACGTGTTTTCACCCTGCGCCCACTAGATGGCAGCATTGCCTTGTACAGGTACCGCTGTTACAGTGGTTCACTATTACATCATCGTACTGTAGCGTCTCTGTAGAGTGTATTCAGGCAATACAAATTGAAAATAAAACAAAATTCAGGATATTTTATGATAGGATACTGAATGTACCCACCACCTGTACACATGTTCACTCCCATCAAGACAATCTGAGCATCAAGGTATTGATAACTGGCCACTATTGTACTTTCATTCATCTTCTATACCTGCCTCTCCAGTTGGGTCACAGGGGTCTGCTGGAGCCTGTCTCAGGTGGAAACAGGCAAGAGGCGGGGTGCACCCTGGACAGGTCACCAGCAGGGCTAACACACACAGACAGACAACCATCCATGCTCACACTCACACCTATGATCAATTTAAACTGATCAATTCTACTGTTGTGTAACTGTGAAATAAAAGTTCTGACAGGAAATGTTTGTTTTAATCTTTGCAGGTTCAGACTTTACTATTTGTGCCATCAGGGGAAATAAAATACAGTTTCTTGAAAGGACAATGCACCAATTTCATATGTCCCAGTCAGTTTATCAGCCAAACATCAGTGAAAACAGCTGCATGTTGTGGCTCTGCACAAGTCCCAGAAAACTACTCCAGTTGCATCATTTGAACAAACTTGGTTTGGCCTTTTAGAAAATTTGTTTTAAGAGAAAACCCTTGAAATTTGATTAAAGCCTCAAAAATGTCCCCGTATGAAGTATTATGTTTGATTTTGGTTGTAAAATGCGACATTACTCATTGGAGTAATCAATCAATCAATCAAACTTAATTTATAAAGCACTTTTCACACACAGTGTAACCCAAAGTACTTTACATATTTTTGCTTTTTTTTCAATTGAAAATAAGTTTGAATAATTTAGAAAGTAAACCTGCAGGTTTGATGTGCATTCACAGCAGTGCTTTTAGTGTTGACTGGTGTCCAGTAGGTGGCAGCGTTCACCACAAATTGTAGCTCCTTTGCTTTCCCTCTGAAATGTGTGTTCACTTGTTTTACTGTGAAAGAAGAAGGAGTTACTCTGCTGATGGAACAAAAATCAAAAGCTGAATTAATTCATGGCACAGCATCACTGAACGACCTTATATATATGAAGAGAGGAAGTGAGATCGTTAAGCTGTCCACTCCTGTTTTCCTCTTGCAGACACAAAACTGAGACATATTGTGAGGAGACACTGTTGTGAGCCTGTGATGATGGCAATAATATTTAACTAATGAGGACAGTCTTTCTCCCGTCCTTCAGGGCCCCCCTTGTGAGTCTGCGTTGCCCGGCACTGCAGAAACCTTATGAGCAATAACTGTACATCATTTAAATAGTGGCGGTCCGGCGGCCATGCCAAATCCCAGATGTAAACGTCTCTGTCTTTCTTGGATGTCTTTCACTCTTTATATCTTTTTCTTTATTTTTCCTTCTTCTCCATTGCACCTGTTTGTGTTCAACAGCTGCTCACACAAATATATGAAAGATGAACACAGGAAGTTGGTTTCTGGGAAACCCACACGAACACACATGCACATATATGCACTCACACACAGATCAAATAGTGAGCTGAGGTCTGCTCCGAGGGCATGAACATGGATTAATGTGCCCAGCACGATTATTTCATTTATAACTGTCCTGGACCTTTTCAGATAAGACCATTTTTCAGGTTGCCATCCATTAGCACCTTTAGACTGCATCTATTAGCCTGCCAAGCACTCAGAGCTCCATTTAAAGGGCCAGCACCCTCCATGTTTAGCTGGCATTGTAAAACGCTTTCACAGAGGAGTCAAGGTTGTCTAGTGGCAAACTGAGGCCAGGTATCTCCCAAAAGACTGAGCTGCAAATGTTTTGTATATTAAAAAAAATGACTCCTAGGTTACCCAAAAAAATCCACCTTGGAAGTGAAGACAGTCCATCAATTCAAGTGAGTCCTGCTCCTGACACAGTCAATGCTATTACACTTCCTGTAAGAATTTTAATTATTGCATCAATATAAACCTGCTCCAGTTTTTTCTATATGGCCTTAAAATAAAATCCTAACTGTACAGCGAGTAACCCCGCTTATGGACACGGGTGCAGAAATGTCCTTTCTTTGCTCTCTTGTGCTCCCATTGGACCGTCGAAAACCAGCAGAGGAAAACGGACCATGAGACACGCAGTAAAACTAAAATGTAAAATGGCCGCCTTGGCTGGGATTCTCCTTCCTCAGCAGCTTGCTACTCACTGACCCCATTAATCCAGGTGTTCATTCATCTACAGGACGATCCCTCCACAGGCCGTTAACGGCTCACCCTGCTGTGTTTGCCCAGCCCAGCCCCAGTCCTCCTCACTCCCCCTGCTACCCTGTGTAATAGGTCCTGGTCCTATAGAAATGTAATTGGGACTGCCAATAAGCTAAGTATGGGCAGCCATATAAATGAGGCTTGGTAAATGTCAAGCCTTTTAATGCTTAGTTGTAATGCCACATTTGTTTTGTAGGCTGTCATTTGTTTTTAGAGTGACCCAAACTTGTTAACCCCCCCTCCCCCCCTCCTCCTCTCAAAGACTGGTCATGCAACTCGAGGTTACACTGCTGTCAGTGCTATCGACAGCGACGCCTCATCTCTCAGGCACAGCGGCCTGTAAATAGGTAAGCAATAAAATAACTTTGTCATTGATTAAACTGCAGCGCGGTGGTGGACGCTGCTCAGCTGTGTCCGGGCCCTGCTGCTGTTTCCATGCAGACAGGGGGAGCTTTAAGGCACAGCGGCGATCATGTTAATGTCATCCTTGGCTCACTGGCTTTGACATCAGGTCTAATGTGAGGCCTCAGCTGCTGCCAGTCTGAAAATTCAATGTGTCCATCAAATAAAGAGAATGATCATGTGAATTAGGACGGCAGGTATGTGTGTCTGGGTGGATGTGAGCTTGCACGTGTTGCTAATACTTTACTTGTGTGTGTTTTTTTGTTTGTTTACGCCTGTGCGTGCATGCACGGTAATTCATGTGCAAACACATCGTCTCCACATGTTGGTCTGTTCACTCAAAGGTGTATACACGAGAATCAGGTAAACTCCTCGCTCACTTTTTACTGCATTCCCACACGCAGAGACTGTAAAAGAGAGTGATTTACACACAAGTGAATAAATACTTTGAGCTGGCAATATATCCCTCCTGTGCTGATTCAGAAAGCTTGAGTTAGCCTCAGGTTGCTTAAGAGGGTCAGAGGTTTGTTTAGCGAATTCTGCGAGTGAGATTGTTTGTTTTGTAGTCAGAGGGTAAGAAGCATCCACAACGATGCAGCTGCAGAGAGCTGTGCAAACTAAACCCCCCCCTTCAATACAATGATATATATATGGATTAAAAATGCTGTGACGGGGTAATGTGTGAGGTAAGGATATGGTGCTAATAGCTGATGAAACTGGCTAGACGACAGCCGTTCAGGTCAGCAGTGGGAATGGAGGGGACGACGTGGGAGGAGAGAGAGAGCGTGATAAAGAAAGGAGAGAGAGCCCTTATTATGTAGTGTGAACTCAGCCAAGCTGTATATCCAACGTCTGTTTCCATAAGCCCTGAGCACTTGCTATGTGCTCATCCACACAGAGAGATGCCATTTGTCCTAACACACACACACACACACACACACACACACACACACACACATTCCCCTCAAACAGACTTCCGTAGCTTGTCTGACAAATTGAGCACATTTGTTCACTGGAGAAATTTTCATTGAGCAACTGGGTCTTCTCCGTGTCTCCTGTTGTTTCTCATTCAGAGGTTTCCTCCCCTCGTTCTCAGTCTGTGGGTAGATTGTTTACAGCAGGAAGTGCCTGGCATCCTCTCACTTGGCATTGGGAGACAGTGACTTGGCTGGTGCTAGTAGCCCAACATCATTCACAGTCCCAGTGCCTGCTTCAATGTAATTCATGTGCTTTTGGGAGACATCCTTACCGGAATGGAGAGCGTTTTTGTTGATTATTCCGTCTGTTTTTGATTACATCCTGGCCGGCCTCTGAGAGCCGGTGGACAATTTAGCTATCATTCCTAGATGGGTTAATGGGGCCGGGGATGTAGGTTTATGTTGTGGTTCAAAACAGTAGGCTGGCACAGATTTTCAGTTGTTACAGCATTGATTACTGCTTAGAAATGTTTGTGTGGTATTTCTCCCGCATGTGTGCAAACATGCAAGTTTGTGAGAAAGTACACATGTATGTGTGCATGTGTTTTAGCGACGCCAGCAGCACAGCTCTGGGACTGGGAATGTTGGGTAGTCAGACTAGCACGTTGGTCCAAATTGGAATATCTCATCATTTAATAGATCAATAATATTTTGTGTGGACTCTCAAGGTCCCCAGACTTCCACCGTGAGGCTGATATTTTTGGATTTTAGTAGATTGTGTTGAGAACCATTTAAGGGACCGCTATGAAATTTGGCACATCCATATAACCCATAAAATGAATCTTAGTGACTATGGTCATCCCCTCGCTTTTCATTCAGTGCCACAAACAATTAAGTTTATACCAGTTCTGTGAAATACATCTGTTTGATGGTCTGGTACAATATTTTGCACAATCCTGACTTTTCTTGTAGCTGCACCACCATGCATAAAATGTCTCCACATGTCATGAACCTTCTCATGCTCGACCCCTGCAAACTGAGAAACATGCTGCCACTGTTTGCAGGTAATTTGTCAGTAATCACAGCTGATTCTGCAGCTAACTGGACTGAAAATAAACTAGTGCTGTACGTCGTCGTGTATCTCTGCAGGCTGGAGTCTGTGCTTGTCAGGGATTCATCTTGAGGGAAGAAGCTCGTCTTCGCAAAACCACAAGAGGACTGAGTAGTTCTGTAGTGTTAGCAACTCCATCAACTCCAACATCTTCTCTCCAGTGGATCACGTCTGTTTCAGCAGTCAAATTCTCCAGGTAAACTTTCAGGAATATCACCATTTTTTAGGCTTAATATTTTGAACCAGGCCTACAGCATTTTTTGATTTGTAGTTTTGTATTTAAAAAAATACAGTGTGCCAGATTAAGCAGGCTACATATTATATTAGATGTCATTTAATCAACATTTAGGTAAATACGCGGGATAAAAACCTAATTGAGACGCCCCCATTAGCACACGAACTCACTAAACTGAGATCATCCTTGTGGTAAAACACTACTTAACAGCATATTAACATTGTTACTGTAATTATGTCAGCATGCTGACATTTGCATTTACCTAGGAGCATCTCTGGGCCTGAGTTCAGTCTCACCGAGCAGCTTGTACGACTCTTTGTAAATCATCAGACTTTTAATCCATTTTATGACCAGCCCGGTCCCTGTTGTTTACCCAGCTGTGATGTCAGACACACTGTCAGAGAAAGGATATTGGTGTCTTTTGAGGTGCAAACAGAATTTGTGCCGTTTGACCCTTGAGATGGATACTGCATGGTCTGAATAGTGCTAGCTTCTGCATAAGTACTCCAATTGCTCTCTGCTGGAGTGTTAAGCCTACTGGGGCTGTTTGTGCTGGGTAAGCTTGTATTTCCTTGAGCATGCACCACCTGTCAGCATGCACCACAACTGTATGCGGATATGTGTTTTTGTGTGTGTGTGTGTGTGTGTGTGTGTTCTTAGACCATGAATGATGCAAGTGTGTTACAAGCCACGACTGGTGGCACAAGTCAAACCCAGATGCTGTTTCAAGTCTGCAACAGCACTAAGCTACCATCAGTAAGAGGTTTGCAGTCTCTTATTAAGGAGCTTTTAGACAGTGTAATTATATTCCAAAAGCGTTTGTGCTAGTGTATTCTTATGTTAGCGCATGAGCGTACATGCAACTTTCCCATGGGGGCTACCTGATCCTATTACATTATCCACCGCACATCAAAGGGTTAAGAGCTGTCTGCCTCTATAGTCATTAAGCCCTCTCTTAGCCACAGTAAATCAACGCTGTGCCGGCAACAGCTGCTCTGATCACCTATTAAAACTTCCATAATGTGCTGTGTGTACAGAGTGGGGCCTGTAAGCTGACACTGGCCAATAGACCCCAGATAAAGGCCATATTGAGCCTCTGATCTGGTTCCTATAGTCATCATGGCAAAGGAAGTGGAGCTGAGTAGTTCGAGATGACAAAAAAGAGGCTTGTCATTAAGAACAACTGCCTCAGAGCTGGTAGGAGACAGCACGGATATGCCCTGAATTATACATGTATTTATATGTTCAAGCCACAAGATGCTATCAAGTCCAGCAGACCAGTTGGTTGAAGTCTTCAAACCCTTTTTGCGAAATACAAGCTGGGAGAAAGTTAGTGATCGTGAATATAATGTGTATTTAAAAACTTTGAATTTTAATGATCGACTGAAAAAAAAACTGTGACAGGAATGCGCAGCAGCTTTTTGCAGTTACCGGTTGGAGCTGCAGAAGAATACTTGACCACAGGCTAGCTTTTTCCACTGATCTCGACTGGGAAATTGTGTGGAAATCAATAGCAGGCCGCACTAGCCGGACTACTGTCAGTCTGTACAGAAGCGCACACTCAGGAGGCCCGTCTCCATGGAGACACAAACAGGGCATGAGACTACCCTCAGGTGAATTCTCTGTGTGGCTCCACCAGCTGAATTGGTCCATTTAGGTTTCATTTTCTTTCTTGTCTACATCTTTCTTTTTCTCTTTTTCTTTCACTTTCTCTCCCACTGTTCAGCTGCAGACCCAACGCCCGACTTTTCTATCTCCTCCTTTCATTCACACACTCTCTGCGTCTCTCCCACTGACAGGTAGCGCGGCTAAAATTCAAGAGAAAATATAAGGTGAAATTGGGTCTCCATACGTAACAACTGTCACAGGCCATTCAGGGGATAGATGCTGATTTGCCCCTGCCAAGGTAGCAGAGATGTTTGTCAGTTGATCTCATAGTGCGACCCATGCATGCTGTGCTCTCCGCTCTCCTCTTTCTGACAATCTCTTTTCACCTTTTCTGTCCCCACCTCTCTTTGACATTTTTTTTTTCTTCCTCTTTTCTTCCCAGCTCTCACATGCAGATTGTTTTTTAGCATCTCACCTCTTTATTAAACACACCATATATAGACGCGTCTCTGTTTCCCCGCATCACAAGGTACATTTAGTGCTTTGAGTTTGTTTCGAATTTAGCACACCAGCCCCACTGGATTTGTTTGAAGAAAATGAGAGATGTCTCCAAAATGTCTGATCAAAGCCTGGCTTAGTTGCCCAGGGGCTTCAACTCATGTTGATAAGATGTCCAAGTGCCAGTCATGGAGCTTATGACTGCCTAGTATCTAAGCAGATTGTATATTTTTAAAGTGCTAGATATAAACGAGGAGGAGAGGAGCCATCCAGTGAAGGACATGGTTGTGTTTAAGGGCTCTGGCAACCAGCGCTGGAGGCCTGGCAGCTGGGCAGAATTCTTTTATATCCTGCTATGACAAGCATTTTCATACATACACAGGCATGCATGCACGAGTTCATGCTCTGTCTCTCTCTCTCTGTAAGTCTCTCTCTCTTTAATACGCTCACTCGCCACTCGTGCCATTATACTCTCTGATATCCCTTTTCATCGTGGGTGAGGCGAGTACAGAGCAAGGCTACACAGGAGAAAGGAGGCGTCTGTGTGCGCGCCGACTTTAACTGCTGCGTGCATGTGTCTTTGTCGCTACTGAGAAGTCTGTGGTGAATATGCAGCAGTGTGTCAGTTGCTGTGACCACCTGCATCCCAGGACAGGTGAGATCTTCCTCGTCACTCCTCCTGTTGCTTAAATACACAGATAAGCAGGAATGACGGATGCAGACAGGTGCAGGTAAATAAAGTGATGATCTAACAATACGTTGTTCATATCATCTCATTAGAAATACACTGGAAAGCCCTCAAAGCATTTTTTATTTCAGGATCCCATCTTCAAAATGTAAAATATTTGCTCCCTGGGGTAATACCCTCGCTCATAGATGATCAAATATAACAAAATTAATTAAAATCATTAAGATTGATCAGTAATTTTCCCATCATGTTGCTTACAAAATGACAGAACTTCCTCAGCGGTGGTAATAAATTACCGTATTTTCCGGACTATTGAGCGCACCTGTCTATACGCCGCTATTGAATTTATTCGAACAGTTTCATGTGGTCCACTCTGACCGGGTCTGATGTGACGACGCTAAATGTATGGCGGCACGGAGCTTGCTAGCTTGTAAAAAGCTAACAAGCTTCGTGCCGCCGATACATGAGCCACACCGGTGTTTAAGCCGCAGGGTTCAAAGCGTCGGAAAAAAGTAGCGGCTTATAGTCTGGAAAATACAGTAACACCCTGCTGCATCTTCGTCAAATTAGCTGAAAG